>MCJB01019965.1:586073-639438 GCA_002018475.1 Nicotiana obtusifolia | reverse complement strand
TTTTTTTTTTTTTTTTTTTTTGCCGTCATAAGTTTGTTATGGTATGCTTAACAATTTATTCATTTGTAAAACTGTCTTCGGAAGGGAAAAAGGAAAGAAGAATTAACTCAAATAGCCATCCATCTAATCATTTAAATTAAAATTGTTGGTGGAGGTATAATATATGCATAATTTATATATATGTATATATATATATATATATATATAATTATGTATAATTACCGTATAATCTATATATATGGCTATAAAAAATAAATAATGAATATGACCGGCTATTTGTATAAGATCCCAAGGAAAAAAGAAGTTACCGATCTACTATTTATCTATATTATATTAAAAGCACGAAGGCCTTTGACGAAATATCGTTCGCCTTTTTTATTCTTTAGAAATAGATTTCACACTACACAAAATAGTAATTTAATTATTTCTCTAATATTAGAAATATGAAGTCATTTAATAGTTTCTTAATATTTGGAAATTCGATATCAATTAGATTTTATATATTATATATTTTCCTACGTTGAACTGTGTAATATAACAAATTAGTAAAAGAAAAATAATAACTATGAAAAATCACAATATTTTATGACGTATTTCAAAAAAGCCGTTTACTTCTTTTACACTTTGGGAGTCCTAATATTTAAAAAATAGGCAATTTAGGTAAAAGTTTTGAGTACTTTCAATTCCTTTTAAGTTTAGGAGTTTTCTTTTATTTGTTATAAGATATAAAAATTTTGAGTGCTTGGATCTCTTTTTAGGTTTAGGAATCTTTTTAAAAAAAACGATCAATTCCTTGTAAGAAAAATATTACTAATTCTTTATAATTATGTTATGTATAAAATTCATTAATCATTTATAAATTATTTTGGTAAACTTTTCGAGCATTTCCATCTTGGCTTGGGTTTAGGAATTTTTTATTTTTTATGGTAAAAATCTCGAGCACTTTAACCTCAAATTTAGGACTATGCATTTATGCATGGAACTTAATATTTAGGACTTAAAATTTATTAAAATTCTACTTTATATAAATCCTTCATTAATTATATTATGTAACATGACTATAATTTTTACATAATTTTTTTTATAATTCTTTTCTTTTTGGTTAGTTAAGAGACATAACAACATTGTGAATAAATATTAGAGGCATCAAATATGGTTTCGAAACCATTGTTCTTAGTACTTGTTAACATAAATTCCTTGTAAGTATCCAATATGTTGTCTAGCCCTTCCTTGTTTTTACAATTTTTTTAACTTCCTCAAATTTGAGGTTTTTGTCTTTCCTCATTAAACTTTTGAGGTTTTAGTTTGTATAAATTTAATATTTAAACTTAACTTTCTTTTTAACAAATTCAAGCTTAAATTTTACAACTAATAAAAGCAGATCTTGTGGGAAGAAAATTAAAATTAGGCTAAGAATTGAAATTGTTCAAGCATCACTATTCATGAAGATAACTGAAGTTTTCCTTCTTCGTCAACGTAAGAATTCTCTCCCGCTCTGTTCTTGATAATCACACATTTATAAATTTATGCTAAATAAAATTATAATATGAAATATTGTATATTTTTGCCTAATAAAGGAGTTTGAAAGCAATTAAAATTTAATGATCTATTGGATAAACTTTATCCTTTCATTATTGCATTAAGATTATAAATGTTTTTGTAGTGTCTGCATTAAGCATGGAGGTTCGTTCGGAAGAAAATTTCAATCATTCTTTTTCTCTTTATTATGATCTTACCACTTGCGATCAATTGCAGTGCATTAATTTTAGTGTATGACCTAATGAAGTCGAACCACATTTTGTGCTCCTAGCTAAAATTTGTTTCTACTTTTCAAACTAATAGTTGAAATTAACTATTGATTTATATTTTCTTTGAATATTTTCTTCTCGAACTTTTGCTACTAATCTTTGCGTTATATGTCTATACGTAGTTTCACTATATATTGCTCATTGAAATTATATATTCTTCATTTATATTTTTTACTGTAAATTTACTCTTTTGAGTTTTTTGTTCCTTTTACAACCTTAAATTATTAATTATAATTAAATACGCTGATTGGCTTAAAAACTTGTTTCATAGTTTCTATGATTAAATATTTTACTTGGTAAGTTATTATTATTGTAAATTAATATGCATCCAAATGATTAAATGATAAAGAGTCATCGGTTTTCTTTCAGTATTAAATAAACAATTTAAAATTTTTAGGACCGACAACATCGTTTACGAAAGAGAAATTGGGTTAGATTCAACAATATATTAACATATTATTATTTCATAAAATAAAATACCTATAATTGAAATAATTTATAACTAACTTAACTGATATGTTTATCTTTGCAATCTTTGAAAATATCCAAATACTACGTCTATGTAATCATGTTTACTTTATCACTTAGATCACTCTTATTTTAATGTTATTTCTATTTTTCATAACTAATATTTTCTTGTATATAAATTTTAATTTACTGACATTATATACACGTGCAATATAAGTATCTTAGGATTAGTATAAGAATAATAACATCAACCAATGTGAGAGAATAAGTGGCCAATTATTGATGGACCCTTGATAAACGAGAATATTACTCATTTGTCAGGTGAGACAAATATTAAGTAGCCATCAAAAGATCATTTTATATATATATATATATATATATATATATATATATATATCGTGACACCACCTGTCTCATTTTTTAAGTAGGAATTTTGTTCAACTTGGTAGAACTAGTTAAATGGTTACTAACTGAACTATGTGTTCACATAAAAAATTCTAAAATGTGGTTGAAATTTCAAAGTCCGACGCAAGTGTCAAGATAAATTACCAATGGCAATAAGTTGAGTCTTGAAATTTGCAAACAATCACAACTTGTATTAGCTTCGACTGAGACAAAAAATGGAAGACCAAGTGAAACTACTAGGAGCTTTTCCAAGTCCCTTTAGTTATAGGGTAATTTGGGCTCTGAAACACAAGGGTATCAATTATGAATACATAGAAGAAGATCTTTCAAACAAGAGCCATGATCTTTTGACGTACAACCCTGTCTATAAGATGATTCCTGTTCTCGTACATGCTGGAAAACCAATAGCAGAGTCCACAGTCATCCTTGAATACATCGAAGATACATGGCCTCTGAATCCTTTGCTACCAAAGGATCCTCATGAAAGGGCTCAGGCTAGATTCTGGATCAAGTTCGGAGAAGATAAGGTAAGTTAATCTTTAATTTTTGTCATGTTAGTATGTTTACTTTAGGTCCGGTGTTTGCCAAGAGTTTTTAAATCCTGTCAGAAATTTAAATATCAGTAGAAAATTAATGTAGAGTACTTCTAGCATTAGAAATTTTTTTACTGAGAATTCATATAATTGGCCCAACTTACCTATAACTAAGGAAAACTTGGTAGTACATGCTAGTTATTGTCAAGTGTTAAATTGAGTAAATTACCTCATCTAAAATTTTAAGAGCTAATGAAGAATACTATACTTTATTTACGATAGGTCTGCGACACACCATCACTGGCAGGCTTAATTCATTTTTCTTGAGCCAAAAACATGAAAATGTTGTTCGTATGTCATAACAATGAGACTTGATAACTCTGAGTGAACTAGCTTATTTAGAAAATTAAGTTGTTAGATATGGATCAAATTTATATAGTTGTTATAGGCCTGTAATGTTATCAAAAATAATTTGTATAAGTTTAAACAATGTTTAAACACAATCTGTCAAACACTTAGTAAAAACAGTATAGAAACAGTAAAGTACAGAAACTGAAGAATGAACAGAAATGGTGTAGAAATATTTTCAGAATATAATCGAGCCCACTTAGTTCAAAATGTGTCCTTAAGGAAATTATTCCCCTCACAGTACTCGAGGTTGATGGAATATCCCCTCTCAGGATAGAACGATTATCTTACTAGAATAATAGTACTCCAAATTCTGGTAGCGGTGAACCACTCAACGATAGTGTATCACACAAAATAAAGAAGAGAGTTTTTTGAGAAAGTTAGATTGCAGGAAAAATTCGTAATGAATTCTGAAAAAATCTAGAATTTATAGCTGTTGGAGGTACTAATTCTGAATGTTTGCAACCATTCAGATCAGTCACCAAGTTTTTGGAGGGAAATTCGAAAAAATCCGGGAAGAGGAAAAATGGACCGGGTCGGTCACAAGTCGGGGGTCGCGCGCGGGTTAGGGCCGATCCGCGTTGGATGGATTCCTATTTATTAAGTTATTTATTTATTTATTTATTAAATAATTAAATAATTAAGGAAAAGTTTGTCCAAAAAGATAATCAATCAATCATTGACAAATGCAAATGCAAATCCAAATCCAAATCCAAATCCAAAGCCAAAGCTGAAGCCGAGCTGAGCGAGCGACGACGACGGCGCGAGGGGTCCTTGCCCCTCCAACCCTTTTAGCAACTAGAGAAGGTGTAACGTAATATATACACCTCTCTTTTTCTTTCTTTTTCCTATGTGGGACAAATGTTTTAACCAAAGCAAAAGGGACCTTTTACATTCCCTTTACTTTTCATCCCATCATTTCCCATTCACCAATATCAAAACCTAACAATCCTCCACATGAATGGGGAATGGCCATAATATAAAAGAATTCGCGGACGACTGTGATATACAAGCGAAGATGGACTGCATCTGGATAAGTAGGTTTCCCTTTGAACTTTCCGTAGTGAACTTACATAGGATATACTCAATCAATCGGTAGATTTGATATCTTTGAACCATCGAACTTTGTTGTATACCTAGACAACATAAGTCACACAATCGATCCTCAACCGTTTATGGTTCTCAAGGTTGTGTTCGTTTCACCAATGAACACCGCCTGGTTTCATGAGTGTATAGAAAATGGGCCTTCACTGTCATTCCCCTTTAAAGCGGCTTACACTTAACACTCACATAGGTGATTTCTAAACATGTGGTCCTATAGCCACATTATCTGGTCATACTCTGCCAGATTTAGATAATCATTAAAAAACCTTAATGCTTTATTAACTCATTAACAAGCCATAAAGTTTTATCCTTATTTCTGAATATTGTCTTCATCCGAGAATGGGTTGAGTTATTTGACAATGTTGAACCGTCAGTCACAACTTTGCTTGATCTCTTTGAACTTAGATCTTAGGATCTCCAGTCTGTTAGGTAGAGTTACCGCCATGATGACTTGTCCTCGGCCTTAACCCCATTCCCATTGATTATCTACTACTAACTACCTCTCTAGATAAGCCTTTTGTAAGCGGATCCGCTACGTTATCTCTTGACTTTACATAGTCAATCGTGATAACACCACTAGGAGGAGTTGTTTAATGGTATTGTGTCTCCGTCGTATGTGACGAGATTTTCCGTTATACATTACGCTCCCTGCCCTACCTATTGCTGCTTGATTGTCACAATGTATACATATAGGAGCCAACGGTTTGGTCCATAATGGAATATCTTCTAGAAAATTCCGGTGCCATTCAGCTTCTTTACCGACCTTGTCTAAAGCTATGAATTCAGATTCCATAGTGGAACGGGTCATGCAAGTCTGTTTGGATGATTTCCAAGACACTGCTCCACTCCCAATTGTGAAAACATATCTACTCGTGGATTTAATTTCAGACGATCCAGTGATCCAATTTGCATCACTATATCCCTCAATCACTTCGGGATATTTATTATAATGCAAAGCATAGTCTTGAGTATGTTTCAGATAACCCAAAACTCGTTTCTTTGCCATCCAATGTGTGTGATTGGGATTACTTGTAAACCGACTCAATTTGCTAATAGCACATGCTATATGTGGTTTCCCAACACTCTTGCATAGTCCCCTTGTGATTTACTTTCACCTTTATTCTTGTGAAGTGTATAACTCATATCAATTGGAGTTATGGCAATCTTGAAATCCAAGTACTTGAACTTGTCAAGTATTTTCTCTATGTAGTGAGACTATGACAATGCTAAACCTTGTAGAGTTCTATGAATTCTGATTCCTAAGATTACATCAGCAACTCCTAAGTCTTTCATGTCAAATTTGTTAGCCAACATGCGCTTTGTAGCATTTATATATGCCATATATTTGCTCATTATCAGCATGTCATCAACATACAAACAAACAATGACTTTGTGGCTTGGAGTGTTTTTAATGTAAACACATTTATCACACTCATTGATTTTAAAGCCATTTTTCAACATGGTTTGGTCAAATTTAGCATGCCATTGTTTGGATGCTTGTTTAAGGCCATAAAGCGACTTTACAAGTTTGCACACTTTCTTTTCTTTACCAGGAACCACAAAACCCTCGGGTTGTTCCATGTAAATTTCTTTCTCCAAATCACCATTTAAGAAAGATGTTTTAACATCCAGTTGGTGAATTTCAAGACCATACACGGCTGCCAGAGCCACTAACACCCGAATGGACGTTATTCTTGTTACAGGCGAGTATGTGTCAAAATAATCAAGACCTTCTTTTTTTCTATAACCTTTGACCACAAGCCTTGTCTTATATTTGTCAATAGTGCCATCAGCTTTTATTTTTCTTTTAAAAATCTATTTAGAACCTAAAGGCTTGTTTCCAGGAGGAAGATCAACCACTCCCATTCGTGGTTATCTAAGATTAATTGAATCTCACTATTGACTGCCTCTTTCCAAAATGCTAAATCAGGAGATGACATAGCCGCCTTGAAAGTTTGAGGCTCATTTTCAAGCAGGAATGTCACAAAATCTGGACCGAATGAAGTAGATGTCCTTTGACGTTTGCTACGCCTTTGATCTTCTTCGCTAGGGGCATTCTCCTTTGGTTCTTCCTGTGGTCGTTTAAATCTTTCATTCGACGACTCGCATTCAATTTTATACAGACAGATGTTTTCAAATAATTCAGCATTGTCAGATTCAATTACCGTATTATTATGAATTTCGGGATTGTCAGAATCATGAACCAAAAATATACATGCTTTACTGTTTGTTGCATATCCAATAAAAACACAGTCCATGGTTTTTTTATCCTATTTTCACCCTTTTGGGTAAAGGTAATTGTACCTTTGCTAGACACCCCCACACTCTAAAATATTTCAAGTGGAGTTTTCTTTCTTTCCATTTTTCATAAGGAATAGAGTGTGTTTTTCTGTGGGGGTACTCTGTTGAGTATTCAGTTAGCTGTAAGGATAGCTTCCCCCTACAAATTCTGCGGTAAGCCGGAAATGATTAGTAAAGCATTCATCATTTCTTTCAATATCCAATTTTTCCTTTCCGCAACTCCATTGGATTGTGGTGTGTAGGGGGTAGTAGTTTGATGGATGATTCCATATTCTAAACATATTTCTGCAAAAGGAGATTCATATTCTCCACCCGTATCACTTCTAATCATTTTAATATTTTTATTCAATTGATTTTCATCTTCATTCTTATATTGCTTAAATGCTTCTATTGCTTCATCCTTACTATTTAGCAAATAAACATAACAATATTGAGTGCAATCGTCAATAAAAGTTATGATACTTTTTTCCCACCGCAAGATAGTATTGACTTCATATCACAAATGTCAATGTGGATTAAGTTTAAAAGATTTGAATTCCTTTGAACAGACTTATAGGAATGCTTAACAAACTTTGATTCAACACATATTTGACATTAACATATTACACTCAAATTTAGGCAATATTTCAAGATTAATCATTTTTTGCAAGGTTTTGTAATTGACATGTCCTAAACGAACATGCCATAAATTATTTGACTCCAATAAATAAGAAGAAGCAAATTTTTCATTAATACTGTCAACAATCATTACATTAAGTTTGAAAAGACCCTCAGTAAGGTAGCCCTTTCCTACAAACATGTCATTCTTACTAAGTACAAATTTATCACTAACTAGCACGCACTTAAACTCATTTTTCACGAGTAGTGCTGCTTAAACTAGATTCTTCCTAATTTTTGGAACGTGCATGATGTTGTTGAGAGTCAGCACTTTTCCGGATGTCATCTTCAATAGAACCTTTCCATATCCTTCAACTTTGGCTGTTGCAGTATTTCCTATGTATAGCTCCTCTTCGAGTCCAACGAGAGTGTAGGTTGCAAATGCTTCCTTAACGGCACACACATGTCGAGTGGCGCCAGAATCAAGCCACCACTCCTTTGGGTTACCAACCAGGTTGCACTCAGACAGCATTGCACACAGGTCATCAACATCTACCACCATGTTTTCTTGACCCTTGTTTTTCTCTTTGTCCTTCTTGGGGGCACGGCAGTCAGGAGCTTTATGGCCTGCTTTACCACAATTATAACAATTTTCCTTGAATTTTTTCTTGTTAGGATACTTCTTCTTTCCAGAAGGCCTCTTCCTTTTCTTGTTTTCTTTCGGAGCAACATCTTCAACGACGTTTGCCCCTTCAATTGGTAAACTCTTATGGTACTTCTTCTCAGCGGTTTTGTTATCTTCCTCGATCTTGAGACGAATCACAAGATCCTCCAACTTCATTTCCTTTATCTTGTGCTTAAGATAATTCTTGAAATCTTTTCATGAAGGTGGCAACTTCTCAATCATTGCAGCCACTTGGAACGCTTCATTCACTACTATGCCTTCAGCAATAAGGTCATGGAAGATAAGTTGAAGCTCTTGAACTTGGGTTCCAACGGTTTTTTCATCCACCATTTTGTAGTCTAGGAATTTGGCAACCACAAACTTCTTCAAGCAAGCATCTTCGGTTTTGTACTTCTTTTCAAGTACACTCCATAATTCTTTGGAGGTCTCTACTTCACTGTAGATGTTGTACAAGTCATCTTCTAAGGCACTCAAAATGTAGCCTTTGCACAAAAAATCAGCCTGCTTCCATGCCTCAACAATCATAAATTTTTCATTGGCCAGCATATCAGTAGCAGGCACATAAGAGTCTTCATTGGTGAAGTTCTGCATACCAAGGGTGGTAAGCCAAAAGAACATTCTTTGGTGCCATCCTTTAAAGTTGGCACGATAAACTTCGCAGGTTTCTCAGCCCGTGGCACAGCGGTACGGGTTTTAGGAGTAAACCCTGGTGCAACATTCGCAGAGGAATTTTGAGTCACAGAAGGAGTAGCACTTTCACTTGCCATTTCTTTTCACTGTAAAAATTGACAAACTGTCTTAATAATCAGAATAGCAAAAAATTTCCAACAGCAACGATGAAGTTTTTATGTTTACAAACTGTCTTAATAATCAGAATAGCAAAAATTTTTCAACAGCAACGATGAAGTTTTTGTGTTCTTCAAATTGTTGTACAAGTATGAACTCTAATATTCCAACGAAGTTTTTATGTCTTCAAGTCTAAATACGAAATTTCATACATAGTAGAAAATCACACAGGTTTTAGTCTCCAAAATAGAATACAAATTAACATATCAACTGATAATTTCCTTAAGATTGTTATAAAAATAATCTGTATAAGTTTAAATAACGTTTAAACACAATTAGTCAAACACTTAGTAAAAATAGTATAGAAACAGTAAAGTACAGAAACTGGAGAATGAACAGAAACGGTGTAGAAATATTTTCAGAATATAATCGAGCCCACTTAGTTCAAAGTGTGTCCTTAAGGAAATTATTCCCCTCACAGTACTCGAGGTTGATGGATATCCCCTCCCTGGATAGAACGATTATCTTACCAGAATAGTAGTACTCCAAATTCTGGTAGCGGCGAACCACTCAACGGTAGTGTATCACACAGAATAAAGAAGAGAGTTTTTTGAGAAAGTTAGATTGCAGGAAAAATTCGTAATGAATTCTGGAAAAAATCTGGAATTTATAGCTATTGGAGGTAATGATTCTGAATGTTTGCAACCATTCAGATCAGTCACCAGGTTTTTGGAGGTAAATAGTTAATTAATTAAATAATTAAGAAAAAGTTTGTCCAAAGAGATAATCAATCAATCAATCAAGCCGAAGCCGAGCCGAGCGATGACGACGGCGCGAGGGGTCCTTGCCCCTCCAATCCTTTTAGCAACTAGAGAAGGTGTAATGTAATATATACACCTCTCTTTTTTTTTCTTTTTCCTATGTGGGACAAATGCTTTAACCAAAGCAAAAAGAATATTTTACATTCCTTTCACTTTTTATCACATTATTTCACGTTCACCAATATCAAATCCCAACATGTAATATGTTATTTCTATTTAGTATAGAGCCCCGAAATTTTCGCAATATTTCACAAGATTGGGGAAGAGCAAGCCAAAGCAACTGAAAAAGCCAAGGAAGTGTTGAAAATTATAGAGAAGCAAGGTATTGGAGAGAAGAAGTTTCTTGGCGGGGACACAATTGGATTAAGTGACATAGCCTTTGGCTGGATAGCGTTATGGCTGGAAGTCATACAAGAAGCTGCTGGGGTAAAGGTCTTCGACTCAGATACTTTTCCTTGTTTACATGCTTGGATACATAACTTTAAGCAAGTTCCTGTAATCAAAGAAAATACCCCACATCGGGATGCAATGCTCGCTTATTTCAAACGTCGTAGGGAAATGGTTGTAACAGATACAGCAGCCGCACAAGGTTGAGGATATCTTTTCAGAACGGGCCACACAAATAGAGATATTCTCAGGCTAAGCATTTTATGTATGTTCCCTGTTTGATCAAGTCTTGAACATTTCCTTCTTCTCTTTTGAGTCAAAATTACAAGTATCCTATTCCTATGTTTTACTCACTGCAGATTGAACTGTTATCCTAGCTTGTATTGTGAAAAAGTAGTCTATTGGAACCTCCTTTATGAGGAGATAATGAGCTCTTTGTATGGTTATTAAGATCTGTGTGTATGGTTTGTGTTATAATTTATATATTTGGAAAAAACATTATTGATGATATTATTCAAAAAATTACACGGCATGTCCCCCGAGGGGATTTGCCTTAGCTGAATGACCCCGTTTTTTACTGTTTTAGCGAAACATTCCTCTTATTTTACTCAAATACTATAGTTTTTTAATATTTTGTAAGCTTGAAATTCTTATGTTGTGGTCAAAAGTAAAAGGTTAATAATCTATTATTGTTAAAATCGTTTAAATGTTAATAACTTATGCTTAAATTTCTAGCTTAAATATTGATTTAGTAATTTACTGTAAAAAGCTCAAAACTCTATTGCTGGACCTTAGAAAGTGTTGAAGAAGACAAGTGGGTCTTTTTGGTTTTGTGTTATTTGACTAAATTGGTGATTGGAAATTGTTTCTGTTGCATTTGAAAACTTTAATTCAAATTTGAGATCATTTGGAGCAAATTTGGGGTGATTTGATCGAAATTGAAGTTGCAAATTCGACGAACACTTTGTTAAGATAATACAAAAAAATTATGCCAATCGGATAGACTTCGATGAACAACTTAACAAAATAGGTTGAGTACATATAGCATAAAGTCTATCAATCTGGTAAAAATCCGTAAAGAGCAAAATCATGCCAGCTTGGTAGACTTTGATGAACAACGTAACAGATAGGTAGAGTAAATACAACATAAAATCTACCAATCCGATAAAAAAAATGCTAAAAAGCAATAACTATGTGTGGTTGGGATAGGGAAGGGCTATTTTTCAAATACCATTAATTTAAGGATATTCGGCTAAGACCATTCGCTTACAGGGCCATTCCCGTCGATCACCCGATATTTTTTGCAAAATATCTTGCTTTTGAAAGTTGTGGCCTATTGATTAACTGGATCAATCGCCTGTGACATATGGGCCGCGGAGAGCATTCATTGACCTCAAAGCTCAAGTATGTATGCTTTACATATTGAGAAGTGAAGTGTTAATTTCGGTACACTGAATCTAAAGGAAAATACTTTCAAAAGGTTGAAAAGATACATACAAGAAAAATCAGATATAGACCAGGGAAAAATAAATTTTGGTGCTCATATTAACATTTTTGGGAATTTAATGTGAAAAAAATAAGATTACCTCTCATAAGAATTTATTTCTAGCGACAAGACACCATATTTATCTCCCATCAAAATTGACTAAGTTCGGTTCGCAAGGGGTGTAAGCGAGTGACGTGCGAATCTCGTGTGCTTGAGTCAACTCCAATGATCCGTGTCGAACTACAAAGTTAATATACACTAGACTCATTCTAAACAACTTTAATGTATAATCTTTCTATCGAAGAATTAACCTAAATAGCTGCCTAGTTAATCGCTCAAATTAAAAATAACAATTAATATTATATGCATTTATATATACCACCTAAAAAAGATAAAAAGTAAATCCACCGGCTATTTTTGTAAAGATTCACTTTCTATCTCATACACTTGTTGAGCTTGATTGGGCTAGGCCGAAAGAATTAGGTGAGTGAAAGAATTATGTAGCCAATAGAAAACCCAACTAGTCGCATAATTGTTCAAAGGGATTTTTTCGTTTCTATACAGTATTTCAAAACTTATTACAAAAATTGTCCATGTTTATGAATTTACCCTCCTAAACACAGTTTATCTACAAAATCTATACATTTCCATAAACTAGAATCCTTTCTGCGATAGTCTTCGATATTTAGGCACGAGATTTTTGGGATTGCTTAGAGATTTTACTGACGCAATCCTTGCACCAATTATGAAGGCAACACATTTGTAGAATCCTTCTATTACGCAAATTTTTGGTGGTTATCATCGCATCCTTCTATTCTCTTTTTTTTTTGGGTTTCTTCTGGTTTTACATAAATAATGGTTTTGAACAATTTAATTGTAAACAACTAGCTACAATCGAATTGAATTTCGCAACCTAATGTCAAAATTAGTGATTATGCTTCAGCTCAATAGGTGGTGGGATAGCGTTAGGAGATACAAAGATTTTGTTGTTGACGGAATTGTAGTAAATGACAATTCAAATTATAATCAATTGAATTCCGCAATTGTAGAGTATCTAATGATCGATATCTCTGCAAAATTCATCGAAATCAAATATACTGTCAATGAACGGTATCCTCCAACGAAAATTCGGAGCGATATGGGAGTGCGAGTGTATATGGTGACGAAAAAGGAAAATAAAAATTTAGGAATGTATCCGCTGTGTATAACAGTGCGTGATTTCGATTTGGAATGCAGTATGACGAGTGCGAGCACAATCGCAAGTTTGCGTCTGTTTTTCCAATGCTGATATCTTTTCAATTTCAATTGTTTACAGTTTTTCTACATATTATCTACAATTCTACTACATAACAAATGTAGTTCAACTATTTTGTCTCTACAAGCATTATTTCAAATATTAAACACACAAATATACAGAGGTCTGAATTGCTATACATTTAATTGAGTGCAGGTTCTTCTGATTATCGTAATACTAACATGGTACAATTGTCAAGCAATTGTAACACAATTGGAGAAGTATCAGGAACAATGAAGTTGATTGATATGCAAACATCTCCGGCAATTGTGAAATTTGAAAGTATCATCATAACAGAACATACGCCAAATATAATTGAAGTTGGCCAAATTTACCAAGACAAGCAAACAATTGTCAATGTAATGAAGTATTATTCTGTCATAAATAAGTTTTAATTTAGGGTGAAAAGGTCTAGTGCAAGAAGGTATGAACATTTTATTTGTCATTCATATTGTGGATAAGTTGTAGTTTTTTTGTATATAAATTGTTTAAGATAATTTTTTGTGCATAAACAGCCTCATATTTTGTGCTACAATTTTCATAATATTTTTTGAATTATTTTTATTCTGTAGCTACTGCCTCGTATGTGTTGGAGAAAATTGTACGTGGCATTTCAAGTCCACAAACATAAATGAATCAACATTGTTCAAGGTTCGAAAATCCAATAGCTTGCACACATATTCTTTAACGGACAACACATGCATACAATGCAAACCAACTGCCATGGTAGTTGGCAGCATGGTGATGCCAAAATATGCAGATCCTAAGACAATATACACACCAAAAGACATACAAACTGACATGTTGTCGGATCATGGTGTGAACTTAACATACATGCAAGCTTGGAGAGCAAAGGAAAAGGCTTTGGAATTTTTGAGGGGTCATCCTGCTTATTCCTACAGCCGATTGCCGAGTTACTTGTATATTCTGGAGAAGACTTATCCAGGGTCAGTAGTGAAATTGCAGAAGATTGAAGATGACTGTTTCTTGTATGCATTTGTTGCACTTAGTACGTCCATCAAGGGTTGGGAGCACTGTAGGCCAGTTGTAGTAGTTGATGGGACACTCTTGAAGTCGGCATATAGGGGAATCATGCTAACAGCTAGCACAATGGATGCAGCAAGTAATGTAAATAAATTATAAAAATATTGTTATAAAGTTATTTTTGAGACTATATTTTTATATTATTAAGTTTTATTACAAAAGTTGAATTTCTTTTTGCCACCTTTTTGATAGGTAGTATACTACCACTAGCATACGCCGTTGTTGATTCAGAAAATGACGCATCATGGAGGTAGTTTTTTGAGCAATTCAAACATGCATATGGCGAAAAACCAAATATGTGTGTTGTTTCGGACCGGAATAAGAGTATCTTGAAGTCAACATCTACTGTTTATACCGGCATGCTAAATTATGCTTGCATGTGGCATATTTGGACAAATGTAAGGTCAAAGTTCAAGAAGGGTCATCTAAAGTTAAGCAAATTGTACTTTGCCACGGCACGATCATACACGTTTGATGAATTTAACGAAAGAATGTCAAAGATTGAAGAGATCGACACATGTGTTAAAGCATACCTATACGATATTGGCTATCACAAATAGTCTCGGGTACATGCTACAGTGAACAAAACGTGGACGATGACATCAAACATTGCAGAGTTATTAAATGTGGTAACCAAAATACAAAAGAGCTGCCCATAGTAGAACTATTAGAGTACATGAGGATTCTTCTTGAACGTTGGACTAATGGAAAGTTATTGAATGCAACGGGTAAATTCACATACCTTGGGAAAAAATACAACAAAGAGTTGGAGGACAACAGGATATTATCACAGCAGATGAGAGTAAGCTATAGCCAATAACATCAAATCATTGATTCCATCAAACTTAATATATACTGTTAATTGTAGAAAAGTTGTTGTATAGTTGTAGTTAATTTGTACTTTACTTGTTGCTGACAACTTGTTGTGTGTTTGTAATGAAATTGTAGGTGATGGCTTCAAAATATTACATACATACTATGATAGATGGTGTGAAGCGCTTCATTGTTTGCGTTTAAAACAAGAGATGTAGTTGTGGACAATTCCAGCTTGATGAACTTCCTTGTGCACATGCTTTGGCAGCTTTGAGGCATAGGAACGAGTCTTATGAAAACTATTGTTCTCCTTATTACACGAGGGAGAGCCTTCTGAAGACTTATGAAATACCAGTAGATCCGCTACCTAACGAAAGCAAATGGAATGTGTCGCAGCATATAGCTGAAGAAGTTGTAAAGCCACCTACCAGGAAAAGGCAGCCAGGGAGACCTCAAAAATAAAGATATAAATCATATGATGAAGTGAATGCAAAAAAGTACAAGGTTTCATGTGGCAACTAGTAGAACGGCATAACAAAAGATCTTGTAGGAATACTCCAAAAAAGAAATAAAAATTGATATAGTTTAAAGTTTTTTTTTTACTTAGTACAATTGATGATAATCTGTCCATTAAGACATGAAATTGTATTTTTTCTGTTTTGGAGAATTATAGTTGTGGTGTAAATGTGTTGCTGATTTGAATAAACATTGTCTCATAGAATGAATGTTTGTTAAACAGATTTCACCTCTTAATGCAATTGGTTTGTAGTTGTTTTGTTTAAGTACTGGGTTTATTTATTACTTTCAGATTTTCATAACACAACTAAATTGAATAAATTATGTATTTTTTTTATATTAGTTGTAGAAATAATTGTAGTTATGCTGTAAATAAATTATATAGTACGAAAATCGAGATCAAGTACTAACAACTTTCTACCAAAAAAAAAACCACAGATGTATACTCCATGTATTAGAATTCTGGACAAAATAACAATACAAAAGGCAAAACAACTGTAGCACAAATCTGGTACAGATGAATTGCAGTTGATTCCTTCCTAATAAACAATTTGTCTACAACTTTACTACAATCCAGCTACATCTACACAGTTTAACTACAAATTTTCTCCTGAGTAGGGCAACTAATTCTTCCTTTTCCGAATCTGTGTTCTCTCGTTCATAGCTGGTACCCTTTTTCTTCTTGCCAATCTTCTAGTCACCTCACTTTCACTAATTGCACCAAGCTCTTGCTTTTTCCTAGCATAATCCCAAAGGAGCGATCCATAGCGTCGTCGGTGTTGATCAATATCAGAAAGGTCTTCCTTTGAAATCGATGGCTCTCCAATGCTGACATATTCTGCAAATGCCGCTACGTATACACCACAGTCACTACAAAAAATAATAAAGGAAAAGTTTTAGCAGTCATTGTAAAATACAATTAATTAAATAGATGGAAGGAAAACAGCACATACAGTGATCCTTCTTTTTGTTGAGGTATCTCACCGACCAACCACTAAATGTCAAGAGGGTCAGTAACACCTTTTTCAATGTACGCCTTTGTGTTCTTGTAGTTGATATCTGGACGCTTGCCATAGAAACCGATGCATGACAAGTAGAGGGGGATCATAGTAGCAAACTTGTTGACGAAAGATTCAATAAGTTTGTGATTTCGTAAACAGACCATAGAATCATAAACATATAGAACCCTATCAGTAATGTCAAACACAGTCAACAACCAATGAAATTTTCCCACAATATTTATTGGTATAATCACAAAATCAACTTTGTCCCATGCAACATTTACAAGTAATCGTTACCCCAATATGTATTCTGCCACGATGTCCTGGGGTTTGACAACAGCAAGCTTCTTATCGACAGGAGCATTAATATATCTCTCATAAATTTGTTCAATTCTAGTCTTGAACATATAGTCAGTGGTTGTAAACCATATTTTGTTTGCAGGACCATACTTTCCTCTCTTCCTCAAATAGTATAAAGATAACATCAATGTGCTGCAAAAAAAAAAAAAATAGATTTGATTGTTTCTCAATGTTTCATACAATGTAACTATAATTTTCAAACAAAAAATCTACATATTTCTAAAATAACAGAATACCACAGCTAATCATTAAATTCTGCCAAGGTATGTGTGTACCGTGTTATTGAGTACTTGCCTGGGATGTGCCAAAGTATAAAACCAGTCTTTTTTATCAACTTTCTCCACTCCAAGATCAAACCACGGGTTGAGATGGTTATCTTTTAAAGTATAAGGCGCCTTCCTCCTATTTAGAGATATATCAAGTACAATTATTATGTAGTTTCAGTTTGCAATTCATAAATTGTATGCACTCTATAATATGAAAAATGTATAATGTAACCTCTTTGAAACCGTGTCAGTACTTAAATATAATCACTTATTGAATTCTTCCAACAAGTCAGGATCAACATCATCTCCAATAACCCCAGTAAATGGATGTTTGACGTTGAAAATTGTAGGAGGTCCAACAGAAGTGCTTCCCCCAGAACTGAAATAAGGGAGAAAAGGGGATCTGGCATGCTTTCCAGGAACTTTTGTTCTTCCCTGATGCACAGGAGTTGTTTCCTCTTCATTTACCTCTCCGAACTTAACAATTTGTGAGAATTTCTATATAAGCTCAAAATCATCAAGTGTTACTGCTTTTTTTCCAGATCTGGAGTCATTATCCGAGTCAACTATATTGATATAGTAGGCTGGTTTACAATATTTAAAACAAAAGAACAACATTGTATGTTGGTTGCATTAGTTCTTTTGGGAAGTGAAACTTATATAAAAGCTATTTTTTGTTCCTACAATTATATTGTAACATATAACACCAGTGAAATCTTCATTGCAATCGTCTCTTTTTTGTATATCATTTGCTTGTTGAATGGGAGATTGCAAAGGCACAATCTCCTTCTCCTCGTTTAAATGCTCTCCTTCTATGCCATGTTTTGCATTCTGTTTTGGAGAGTCCACATGCATCGTTTCCTTCTCTGTTACAACACATGTGTACAACTTAATAAAATTGTAGCTCATTTGAAATTAACATAAACTACACTGTAGGTAAATTATAGTTTAATTGAAGTTAATTTGTTTAAATGTTATTCTGTAGCTCTGATGTAATATGTATTGTGCAATATGTAGATAAATTGTAGTTTAATTGAAGTTAATATGTAGATAAAACCATACCTACAGTTTCTTCCCTCAATGCCCCTATAAATTGGGAAGATAAGTCAACATTTACAAGAAAATTCTCGTCATTTTGAATGTCAGACATGTGCCATGTATCTAAGAGAACAGTTGAAAATATAATGTAGATTATTTGTTTGTAGTTGTTGGTAATTTAGGCTATATGTAGATATATTATAGATATAATATAAATATAATGTAGATTAATTATCATCAAATTGTGTAACAATTATTTAAAAATCTGTTTTACTGCTGCTGGGCAACACTGGTTTAGCACCACTGCCCGCATTCTGTTGTTTGTTCTTTTCTTAGTAATTCTCATAATTTTTCGTAGAACTACCAGTAAACTGCATTGGGAATTTGTTAAGCTATGCACTTTACGAATACTATTATAAACATAAACATTGTGAAAATTATTGTGCCAAATGAATATATTTCGAATGAAAGCTTAGCATCAATTTCCTGTAACACAGACTTGATGGAATCATTGAGTAGCACGCGAATGCTACCTAGTTCTTCAAAAACATATCAAGAATGAAAAATTGTTATAATGTATCTAACAATTAGAGGCTTATACACACACACATACACACACACATATATATACATAGATACATATATATATATATATATATATATATATATATTAAAAATCAAGAATTAGGTATACCTCTTTCTTGAAGACTCCAAGGTCTGAACCGACTTACGTATAAAAATAGAAAGAGTTAAAGAAATAATTTGCATACCATAAACTAAAGAAACCAGCTGGGATTATCTTAATTGATTAACTTATCAACATCTTTTCTTAACTTTTTTTAGTTGTTTCACAATATCTTTGTTGTCATTTATTCCCATTACCTGCTTATGTTCAGATGGAGATGGAGCATCTGTGCTCGGATTTTGTTTCAGCTTCTTTAAGGATGTGTTCAACTTTGTTTCGCAAATTCATTCTTGAAAGCTCTTCAGGGGCTTCAAGCATGTTGGTGAACTGAGAGGAAAAAAAAGTGAGGGACCTAGTCGTAATATGTATAAAATGTGTAGATAATTTGTATTTAATTTTCTGTCCAAAAGTGAAAACATTTACCTTGATCCATGATGGTTAGATCATTCTATCTTCCAAAGAAGATATCCATATCTTGTCCTTATTAGTTGTCCAGTTAAGTATGCCGGGGATCGATTTACCAACCTTTGTAGCTATATCAGTGTTGAATGTAGAGCAACACTCATACAATCATATTTGCATAGCGAGTGCAAAACCTCGAATGAGATAAAAATGCACAGAAGGGTTGAGCTTGTGCCTAACGGACTGAAGCAATTATGTATAAGCTTCGATACCCCATGCGAAATTCGCATACTGCCCCGAGTCCACCAAGTAGAACCTAAAATGGTCTATCAAACTATTATCTTTCTCTGAAGGACAAAGGAAGAATTCTATCAGATAGAGAATACATAGCTTAACTGCATCCTCATCATTCACCCAACTACAGCTAGTTACAATTTGTTTCAAGTATGACTTCTCAACTTTTTCCTTGTTCGGAAAATAGCACATCATTATTTTACTGTCACTAAGGTGTGTAACCAAAGTCCGTTACTTCTGCGACACATCTAAGGCCAGTGATAAGGGCAAGCTTCCTCAACCCAAAGTTCAGCCACTCATCCCTTATCTCTGTTGTAAAAAAATCATATCCGGATGCGTTCAATTCATACTGCATGAGAAGATGAATTGCTTGATTTTTGATATATATTTTCGACATGGAAAGAAAATTCCCAAAACATGTCTTCTTAAATAACTTTAACCCATTATCAAACAATAACACATTGATTTGGCAAAGAACAACAGGGTCGGATAATGTCTGGAACCTAGTGATGCCATAAATCAACATTATGTGATACAAAAAATGTTCGATTCTGTATCAAGTGAACAGTAAGTTAAAAAAAGACTTGTTTGAATATCAAAAATAAAATAAATATAATTCTACTATAATTTATCTACAATCAGAAAGACATGATTACCTTGCATACAAATAAGTTACAAAATTAGTAAACATATATAACAACTGACTACATTGAAGCTACAAATTATGTTTAGAGCAGAAAATTAGAAAGTAACAACAAGACATAACATATACAATTTATTTACAGAAAATGAAGCTAACATCTACAAATAGAGCAACTAATAACCAACAAAACTAACTAAATAAGGTAGTAGATCCCATAACAAAATATTTTTGAATAATTTACAAGAAATCTACAATTTCAAGGGAAATGTAAAAAATTTGATATCCAACAACAAATATACATAATGTAGACAAAATGTCTACAAATACAAAAAAAAAAAAAAAAAAAAAAAAAAAACAACAAAATATATGCATAGTCATGAGACTATAAACAAGTTTTGTAACTTTAAAATTTTACCTTCTCCAATGACTTTTGGGGTATAGGCTTAGGTGATTTTTGAACCTTCTTCTTTTTTGAAGGATTGACAGTAGGAAAAACGTTGATTGTTTTTTTTTTTTTTTGCAGGTTTTGGGATAACTTCTCCTTCGACAAAATCATGATCAAGAGCAATTTCTTTTCCCTTCCGCTTTTCTGATTTAGCAGATGTCGAAGCTTCACCAGCATCCCTGTCATGCTTGAGTTTTATTTGAGCTTCCGCCCTAGCTTCACGAGGAGAAAGCTTGGACTTTGTCTCTGGTTTTGCATGGGCCGATTTCACTACTTTTTGGGTGATTCCTGTGACAAAACACCCAAATCAAAAGTAGGAATATCACTAACATTAGATTTTTTAGGGCTGTTCTTCAAAACTCCTTTCTTCTTCATTGTAAGGGAAGGAAACATAGGATTTAGAGAGAGAATTCAGAAAAATTGAGAGAGATTATAAAAAAAAATTGAAAAAAACTTGAAGGGAGCGTTAATGGAGGGAGAGAGTATCGGTTTGGAGAGAGAAACGTGGGGGAGTGGGATATGTACGTTAGAGAGATTTTAGGAGTTCATTGATACTCATTAAATTCCTAAATATATATAGGGTAATTGGGATGCATAGACCCATTCCTTGGTAAAACCCTCACAGTTAAATGTTCCTTTTGTGCTTCTATTTCCTTTCTCGACTACTTCTTGGCTAATTATAGTATTGTCTTTGATTTTTAAATTTCAAATGTCTTCCCAAATTTGTTGTAAAAATCAGATATGTACTCGAGAATTGCTATGACTGTTGTGATATTGGGTGCAATTTACTTGGAAAAAGACGTCAATCTTCAGAGACCAATCGAATCTTTTCTTACAAAATTTATGAATTAGTATTGAATTCTCTAGATATAGGCAATCTTATGATGCAACCTAGGAAAGAATAGAGAGAAAAGACAAAAAAAAAATATGTGCAATTTAACGATAAATATGTAACATAAGCGTGAGCTTTCCAAGGTGGACCATTACTACTGATTCAGAAAATTATGTCTCGAAATGTTTTTTTTTTTTCTTGTAATTAAATATTTTCATTAATCACCAAAGTGAAGAATGTCTCAAAATGTTGTTGGCATGCAGAGTATGCATATGTCGAAAGAGTTTAAGTTTACGCTAATTATATAAAAATAACGGGCCGGTGTGCAGCGGAAGGATAGCGGGCGATGTCCTTCTAAGTCCAACAAATGCATGATGGGCTGCTCCAATTAAACCACAACTTTCGAAAGAGATTTTTACCTATCTATATTATATATAAAATTTATTTATTTTTCCTAATAAAGTTTTATTTAATTATATGGTTATATTTAATTTATCAATTATATACAAATTAGTTTTATATGAGTATTCCTTGATTGTAGTCTTTTAATTTAGCAAATTCCTCAATCACAGTACTTTATTACTCTTTCTCTCTTTAAAATCGACCATCTTTCTACACCGATTCTACAACATTTTATCTTCTAAAGCTCATAATTTTTCCTAACAATGGCGAAGAAAGGGATTAATTTTTTATCGATATGAATTTTGCCATGGCTAGGCTTCCCCTTTTCTTGTTGGCATTTCGATGGCGGGCTAGCAGCAGATAGATATTAATTATTTGGCTCGATTGTTCGAATTGAAATTGTCAATCAATAAATTTTAAAGTTTTTGACTCTCCACCATTGACAACCATTAAAAAACTTCGAAGCTTTGAATTCGAATACGGATTTTCAAGAAATATTATTTTTTGGATTGGATGTTATTGCAAAGGTTTGAGAATATTCTATGGAGTTTATATCTAGATTTTGAGGGTATTTGGTGAAGATTATATTTGATTTTGGCTAGATTTTCATATAGTATACATATAAAATTGTATTAAAAGTTGTATAATAGTTGTATGAAATTTATATGAATACTGTATTTGATTGTATTTATTTGTAGTTGTGACTTCATTTTTGAAAGCTGTATGAAAGTTGAAAATTAATTGTATACTATAAGAGTCGTTGTATGAAATTTGTATTTAAGTTGTAAATACTATCTTTTTACATAAAGTTGTTGATATGTACCAAAATTTTATTAAGAGAGGAATTCAGAAAGGACGAAGAACACACCATATACAAAATATATAGAAATCATATACAAAATACATACAAAAAATATAATGTATAAAGTTGTATGAAAATTATATTTAAGTTAGACAAGTTGTAAACAAGTTGTATACTATATAATTAGTTGTATGAAATTTTATGTATGTTGTTGTAGATATATCAAATCTGTATTAAATTGTATGAAATTTATTTTTAATTTGCATGCTATTGTACCATACATAATCTTTTCTTACTCGATTTTGTTAAAGAAAGAAAAGTAGAGAATGAATACCAAATTGACTCACGTGCATTGATTCATGTTTGTTTAAAATGAAAAACTTGAATATTGTAGCAGCAATAGTGAGTGATAATGGCAATCCATAAGTAACTGATTTGATTGCACAAGCTAAATTAACTATTAGCGAATAGTTTTTTTTTTTTTAAAAAAATTTTGGAGTTGCGCTACAATATTCTGATTCTTGATGATGGTCCTGAAGTTGAAAATGATGGAAGTGACGACCTGCCGTTGGCATAACCTAAAAATGAAGAACTGATATTGGTTCCTATTTAGGAGGGAAGCGGTAAAGAGAGAAGAGTTGCGCTAATTATGACTTAAAATGGATAACACACAACTAGAATGAGTCTTATTTAGATGTAAGAACAATTTGGACTTTGTTCTCTTCAGTTACGCCCTTTTCCAAGCAAAGAATCTCCTAATTTAAGGCACATATAGATTGTATACAAATTGTAAGAAAAACTTGTTTATGACGGGTAATATACAAAATTTGAACAATTTTAATAAATAAGTTTCATATCTTATATAGGAAGGAAAACATCCGCTTTCGAAATACTCGTAAAAACATACAATATTGTTACAAGAAAATAATGTAACAGAAGGACGTAAAAAAAGATGTAGAAAGTTTTTACACAATTAGATAATATTTTTTTTATTAATATCTAAAATTTTACACCAAACAATATTAACTTATTATGGTTAGTGATATAGTTGAGGTGAAAATGTTATAGTTAAGTGCGGCTAATAACTGTGTTTGCAATAAATTTTTTTAGACATTAAAAATAAATTGCAGTCAGAAAATAAGAGAGAAATATTTTTACTAATTAATTGTGAGTATAATTTTATTTTTTTCTTGATTCTTCTCTCTTAATTATCTTCGTGATTCGAGGGTTGTAGCAGCGTATTTCTCGAACATTGGATAATGCAGACCTCCTTGGGATGTATTTGATTTCCATGAAAGGATGTCTCCTTAAAGGGTGTCGTGGGTCTTCTTGAACTATTTAATCGTAAAGAAGTACCTGGCCATTGATTTCTTTGTGAATATCCCATGAGTTTATGAAATTTTCAAGATAATCTCTATTTTTGAGATGCTTTCAAAGAGAATACGTATGTGAGCTAGGGTTTCGGGTAGAGTAGCCTCCATGTTAGGGTTTCGGGTAGAGTAGCCTCCATGTTAACATTTCGAGTAGAGTAGCCTTCAAGCAACCCTAATGGACTCTTATGTTTTCAAGAACATGAATGGACGACTTGTCTTGTATTGAATTTAGGGTTTAGCTCAAATTTCGTATGGACTATTAAAATTTTGATGTGTACAAACAGTTCATGTGAAGACATATATCATGTGTTTATTGGGTTTGCATAACAGTAGTAGATTTGAATAAGTATTTTTTTTCATCAAGTCTTTTATTAGGTAATTAATTACTAGTAAATCAATGTGATGAGTATGAAATGAAGTAAAAGTAGTAACTAACCGGCATGCATTCACAGTGATAGTATTAGGTATTGTTAAAGGGTGTCTGAACTGAAGGGGCCTATCTATCATTTGAGGGAAGGAGAAAGAGAGAAGTGAGATTCGGACCTACCCATGTGGTAATCTGCCAATGTTGGTAAAGGGTGTCTGAACTGAACAAACAAAGAAGAAGCAAACAATCTCAGTAACAAACAGAACAAAACCAAAAATATGAGGACGCCTCTTTGCAGCTGTAAAGTTGCATTGCAGTGAGAATTTGGGGTCTCAATTTTGATAACGTGCTTCTAGTAAACACTAAACAACATCTATGGGCCATCAAAACATTAAGAAGAAGCATGTGATTTTGTTCTCAGTCTCTATTCTTATGGAATTCAACTGAAACAACAGTGTTAAATTAAAGTCTATATATGATTTATAAATTATTCTTTTCCTGCATTTATTAAGTTAGATGGCATTTTCTTCCCAACGTTGGCTTGTATTTGACCGAACGAAATTTTGGCTTTTCCTAAGTTGGTGTTCGTGAAAGATATAGAGATAAGGCAATTTCTATGCATTTATATGTGTAAACAAATAAACTATACTACTAAAATGTGGTTGAAAATTCTCGGTTTAGATGCTACAAACTCGAGGCTAGGGTAACTCCACATTTTTTTCCATAGATCTAGAACTCGTTTGGACATTTTTTTTCACCTTTTTTTAAAAATTTTTTTACTTTTTTCGAAATTAGTGTTTGGCCATAAAAGTTGCAATTTTTACTTGAAGATGAATTTTGGAATTTTTCAAAAATTTGAAAAACTCCAAAAAGCTGTTTTTCAAAATTTTCACTCAGATCACTCACAAAAATTCAAAAACAGTCCAAAATTATATTCATGTCCAAACATAACTCTAATTTTCAAACACTATTTTTACTTTAAAAAAAATTCACTTTTTTTTGGAATTTTATAATTCTTGTGTCCAAACGCCCACCTAAGACGGGAGAGATCAGCCAATTCCAACTAAAAACAGTTTAGAGCGAAAACATTGAATTCTATTGTCTTATGTTACGAGTGGTACTCAAAGCTTGAAGATGCCAGCCCGATCGAATGATCTTCTTAGATCTTTCGTACTATTATTAATTGTACACGTAATACTCAACCAATCTTTGACGATAGATGTAGTGGAACCATTAATAGGCAGAAGCCTTTCTTTGAAAATTTGATGGACCAGAGAAATGGAATTCATTGATCAACGATAACTAAGTTATAGTAGGAGGTGTAATTTGACATTCCTACATAGGCCTTCTCAGTCTGATGATGAGGAAAATTTTAACTGGTTATTATTTCTATGTAGAATCATTTCAGTTTCGAGTTTTGTCAAAGATAATACTACGCTGTCAACTTTACGAATAAATTGTCAAAGATATATTTTCTTTGCATCTTGGTGTCGTGGTGTAGTTGGTTATCACGTCAGTCTAACACACTGAAGGTCTCCGGTTCGAGTCCGGGCGACGCCATAAGTTATGTGTGCTGGCAATAATTGTTTTCCCATCGGTTTGTACGTTCTTTGACCCTGGTCAGTACTCACTAGGAAGATTTTTCTAGTAATAGAGTGATGTAAGATAATTACAATAGAACCTTGCTTATTACCATGTGCTTCAGTAGAAAGGTTCTAGTAATGGAAGAAGTTATCTTCTTTTTATTGAAACAGCTGGATAATCATTGTCATATGCTATATGTCTTAAGTTTGCAAGGAGAATATATAACCTTCATTTCCTTGAGCTCATCTTCTAAGATTAACTCTTCAGGTTTTTCTTGCCTTCTTTTGCCTGAAAATCTACAGATTTATTTGTTTCCCTCCACATCATCTTACTATATTGTATAAGTGTGAAATTTTTTTGTAGAAGTTATTTTATTAAAATCTCCTTCAAACATTGATCGATTTTTTTGCCCTTTATTACACATATTCAATTTGTTATTATTGTATAGAATATATAAATATACATTATAAATCCTTGTATGGACTAATATTCAATTGTAAGTTACAATTAGCAAGACAATAAAGAGTTACACATATTCAATTTGTTATTATTGTATAGAATATATAAATATACATTATAAATTCTTGTATGGACTAATATTCAATTGTAAGTTACAATTAGCAAGACAATAAAGAGTTACTACTATTTAATTATATATATGTACTTTCCACATTTTGCTTGGCATTTGGAGTTGTGTGCTACAACTTCTAGCAATAATTACACACTTAAAAAGTTACTAACTAAATAGTTATTCTGAAATTAAAGTCTCTCTAATGTGCCGTGTTTGTTTTACTTGTAACGAAAATGAAGAAAACTAGCTAATTAACCTTTCATTATCGTGACTTTTGAGATTTTTGTATTATTCTTGAGTGCACTTTTTGGCTTATAAGTACAATTACCTTACAAGATTTTTATGTGAACTGTGCCACGTGAAAATAATTTTTTTTTTATTGATTTACAATAACATTATTGGCTATTTATTGACAATCACAAGTGAGCTATCATCTTGATTATCGAGGTATTGGGCAATAGAAATTCATAAGGCCTTATTCATATATTGTTGTATATGCTCTGTATTTTCTACCGAGTTTAGAGTTCTAACATTATTGTCGAGGCCAAGGCAAATATTATGTTTCCAGATGAACTCTTCATGTATTTTCTTTGTTATTTTTGTTCATTTGTCTTCTGTTTACTCAGATGCCTTTTCTATTATTGCTTGGGTTTGAAATTGTGTTTGAACATATAATTCTTGTATAGTGTCATAATTAATTATTCAGTTGTCAATCCATTTAAATTATAGTATTTAGAGGTATCATAATTTTAGTGAATAAATATATATATTTTTTTTTTGTGTCATTGTGCTGTTATAAATTTAGTCTCATTCTATGTTTTCTTGTATTTATTTCTTTTATTGTTATCTTCTGAGACTATGACCTTCAAATTTTAGTGTGTAATTGTGAGTGCTTGGCTGAGTAAAGGAAATATTTAATTAGTGAGTGCAAGTTAGATTTTATTATAATTTTATTTTCATTTCTACTTCTGAGGAAGTGTTTATAAATCTGAACGAACAATCCTACTTTTGAATGTTTGGGGCGAAGATAAATGTATAGTCATTATGCTTTGTTTGCAAGTTTTGTTGAAATATATACTTCTTCAGGTTTTTCCTAATTTTATTAAAACTATTTACATGTGTTTATTAAATTTAGAGCAGGAATTCATCTAACATATTCGTAGAATTAGAGGTTATATTATCTTAATTAGCTTCAAACAGTTCTTGCTAAATGAAATATACACCACTCCTGTTATAAATATTGTTTAATGAATAAAATTTAAATGGTAAAATTGACATATTTTATTAGTTGCAATATTTTTTATTTTATAACTTAATTTTTTTAAATTTGTCGATATTTTATAATAATGATAGGGAACAAACGTACAACGCACGTTACTAGAGACTAGTGTGTATAGTAGTGGTTGTTTACCCTCAAAATTGGATAACAATTAAATTTATACGTGTCTTTAAGGATACGTGATCTAACTTGATACAAAATGAGAAATCAGATTAATATTGAAATTAATGATGAAAAAGTAAATGCCAACCACACAAATTGAACAATCTTGGCCTTGAAGGTTGGTCAACTAAAAAATACTTTAATAGATGCCGGAACAGAATGATCAGATAATAGAACTAGAAATAACAGTATATTGCTTTGGGATGTGTGTTACAATGTGTCCAATAAATTGTAAGACCCCCCCTCCCCTCCCCTTTTATATAGTAGAGGACTTCTCCTCTAGGTACATTTCTATTAAAAGTAAAAATCTCTTGATTTGCTAATTGCTGGCTCCTTACCGATATGCGCCGAGATTCCTACCGTAATATTCGCCCGGTCGCGGATATTTCAGTCTTCCGATGTTATTTCCGCTTCGAGCGAGACCAGACTTCAACTTCCCTCGAGGACATGTCTTCTGACCTCAGGTTCTAGCTTGGTGAGGCTCGAGGTCTATCTCCAGTCCGTGGTCGCCATGTTCCAAGCCAAATTTACCAAGTTGTAGTTGAGCTCGATTTCGATCGTGTACAGATAGTCTCCTCGTTTTTCGAAGAGTAGATGACGAGAAACGACATGAACTTCGGATCCTAACCTTGATAGTTTGTAACATAAACGACAAAACAATCAAAACGTCTCATCAGTCAAGTTTCAACGGCATTAAATGCCTGTCAGTTGCCGGTCGGCCATTCTCACATATGAACAGTCACTGAGAAACTATAAATACCCCCTCATTAGCTCATTCAAACTTTACTTTCAAACTTTCTGCCTTCGTACCTTAGAAATCTCAGTATTCCTGAACATCAATTTTCTGATTATTCTGAAATCCCTTTATAGGAACTTATATTCTTTATCCCAAATTATCAAGCACATTCTTTTAACTTCCTCTATTTTCTTAATTTTTCAAATAAATGGCGAAGACCTCAAAGTTTGTTCCCCAAAAAAAACTCCCTCTGCTTCGCGACCGGTCGAAGAGGAAATATTTCGCCTGCTGCTACTAAGGAAACGGCACCGGAGTCCCCTTGAAGATGTTCGTTCCTGCGGTGTGCCCAACCGGTGTTGATTTCAAGGTCGAGAAAACCTCCTCGGTACTGGGTCAGTGTGAGCCGGTCTCGAGATATATATGCTCGGTTACCGATAGATTCCTCTCCAAGGTCAAAGAGGATTGCAACTAGGTTGGTAAGCATGTGGTGGTGCCTACGCCCAAGGAAGCGATTACTATCCACGTGGAGGATTTTTTAAGTGTTTACACTTATCCCTTCACGTGGGGCCCTTGGATCCAGTCATCATCGCCTTCTGTAAGAGGTACAAGGTCACCTTTGGTCAAATTTATTCCTCTTTCTGGAGGATAGTAATTCTCCTCCGCTTCTTCATACACAAAATTGAGGGGTATCCCTTCACCATCGATCGTCTCATGCGTCTATACAGTCTCCAACTCTATCGAGGGGGATTAATAAAACTTGCCCGTCGGGCTAGTAAGGCCCCATTATCGAGCATCGACGAGGATCTGGACCGAGTATGGTTGGGTCGGTTAGTTCGAGTGAAGGCCTCGAATTTAATCCCGGCCGAGGATATGTTATTTCCTGAGAAATGAAACATGAAACGTAAGTATAACCTTGCCTTTAAGATTTTATTTATCGCTTTTCCTCTTCCTCCCTTCTTATCGATATTTTGTGGTCATGTAGCTGTTGCTCGGATGCCGGATGCAGTTCTTCGACTCAAAGAGTGGGTCGAGGGCATCGTGTTGCAGAAGCCATATTCCGAGCGCGCGTGGCGTGAACTTTCGAAGGGCCAATGGGAGGCCCGTTCCCATAGTGAGGTTCCTTTCCCGAGTGGATAACACTTAGTTTTCCTGCTGCGCTCGTTCTTACTTCTTTTTCCTTTGCAGGTCTTCCCAAAGATGTTGAAATGAGGCCTCCGTCCAGTGATGAAGACATTCACCCCGAACCATCTGCCCCGAGGTAGGATAAAGAGAAGAAAAGAAAAGGGGCTTCAAGTTCTTCGAACTCAAAGAAGAAAAGACCGAAAAGGAGGTTGGTGCGCAAATCCAAGGAAAGTGCCAGCGCTCCCGGGGATCCCATCGGACTCACTCAGTCTACTAAGAGACGAGTCCAAGAATAAGAACAAGCTTCCGAGCTGATAACCCGCGAGAGAAGCGGTACCGAACTACCTCCAACCAAGGTGGCCGATGAAGAGGCAGTGACCGAGATCTTCGAACCGGGGAGGGACGAGGCCATTTTGCCCCGAGTTGGGGAGGTCAACAAAGAAACCATGGCTGGTACTTCTTGGGCAAAGGAAAATGTCCCGAAGGATGCACTTGGGTGATAGATCTCTCCGGGTCGCCTTCATTGATTGACTCCATGATCAACGAGGCCCAGACTGAAAGGACGCCCAAATGAGGGGCCTCAAGGGGCAGTAGATTCTTTCAATAACTTCTTTGATGGCTTAGATTCTACCGCCTCAAAGGACGTCATCAAGTTGGGTGACTTACTGGTACCGAAGAAGATACCGTCTTTGAGAGCCAGTGGGCCTTCTTCAAGTCCGAGATTAGTAGGTTGGTTCCCAGCTCCGAGTGCAGATCCTGACTGGAAGCGGTCAATCGTTATGTTTATCCCAGAGGATGCCCGGGTTCTTTCCACCCCCATGGGGGTTGCCAGCTATCTTCGGTGTCTGGTGATCGAAGAGGATCAGGCCAAGATGGACGAGGTGGCAGCGCCCTGCCTGTTCAACGAAGAACAACAATCATTAAATCGGGTAACTCTGAATGCCTCTTTATTATGTATTTAGATTAAGTTGCAAACAATCGTAACATTTTTCTTTATGTTTGTAGGCCTCAGTACTTCATCATGAAACTTTTCTCCGATATCGGCAAGAGTTAAACCATCACAAGGTCGAGACTAGGGAGCTTACTGAGAAGAGGGATGCTTACAAGCTTCTCGGTGAGAAACTCCCGGCTGAGCTAGAAGCGGCTCGGAAGGAGCATGCCGACCTGGTCGAGCAGGTAAGAAGAGTATTTAAAGTTAGTGACGATAAGTCATACACAGTGGCTAACGATCCGAACCCGCAGGTTCAAAAGAAACTTGACTAGATCGAGCAGCTCCAGCCGAAGGTGGATACGATGAAGGCTGAGGTCGAAGATCAGAAAAAAAACATGGACCGCCCGGCCTCGAAAAAGGAGATTGCCCGGGCACAACTGGCTTCGACTGAGGTCCAGCTCTGGGCTGCAAAGGAAAAATCCTTGGTACAGGCCAAAAAGATCGAGGAGCTCCAGACTCAGCTGAGCTCGACGGTTTCCGGTCAGGAGAATTTAGCCAAGGAACTTGAGGCAACCAAGTCGGAGGTGGTTGTGGTCAAGGTCGAGGCCGATGAGAGGGTGGCCCAGCACAAGGCCAATGCCGAAGTATCTTAGGACCAAGTGAGAAATATGGTGGAGCATATGAAGTGGCAATCCCAAAGGGAGGCCCTCGAGGGAGTTCATGCTCGGGGTTTTGACCTGTTGGCTGAAATTAAAAATGTTAAGGTATTCGAAGCCAAGACCAGGAAACTGGCTTATCCCCAGGAGGAACATTCCGAGGGGTCTGAAGATTCGAGTGAGTCCGAAGGTGGCAGAGACCCGAATGCGATGATGTGGCCCCCGGCGAAGACTAGGCCACTTAAGATCCTTTTTGACGTTTTTGTCTTTTTCTTTTTGAGGACGTTTTGGCCGTTGTAAAATTTTCTATCGGGGCTATTTGGCCCTTGTAAAATGAAATTTGGATATGAATATATAAGGCTTTCTTTCCCTTTCACAGCTTTTCCTTTACTTTATTATTTGTATTCACAAAGATCAAAATGCCTTAGCATGAAATAATTAGGTTATATTCGAAGGTAGAAACAAACCTTGCATTTACATCATTCTGCTTTAAGGCATCTTGGGAGTTCGATATTATCGAAAACTTTCTCCCAAAGTAAGTAATTTAGATTATAGTTTGCCGAGGGTAGCCTTTAGAACCGGTTATGAATTTTTTTTTGCAGGCCTTGTTTTTGTTACGGGTCTCGGACGTCTTCGAGCCGTGTTACTATGGCCGTAGCCTTTTTTAGTTCGGGTGTAGCTTAGTGAGCTTGCTTTCCCGAGTTATCCAGGCTTGCCTAAGATAACAGTCCCTGAGTGGGGGCGGCTGTGGCCTTTGAAATTCGGGGGTTGCCTTATAAGTCTTATGATCCCGAGGTCAAATTGCTTGGACCATCCGAGTTTGTTTTCGAACGGCAGTCCCTGAGTGACTGTTCAAACTCGGGTTAAGGCGACCTTGGGCTCGAAACCTTTAGGGGATCGGAAGAAGGGAATTCCTTAAGAAATGCAAAGAAAGAAAAAAGGACAAGATGTTTGCAAGGGAGATAAGAGACTTCTCTTTATTCTTGTGCATAATATAAATAGATGTGTACATGCTTTGTGTCAGGGTTCGAGCAGTCTATGTGGGCACGGTTCATTTGACCGTTTGGCCCTTACATCGAGTCCTATCGATCGAGACCCTTCAATCCTGAAATCTCTTTCCACGCTAAAGTTGATATCAGAGGGTAACGCCCCCTAGAGTTCGGGGTTGATCGAAGAGAGGCCTCGAATGTTGTTGTGATCATCGTTACCGGTCTTCCATTCTAAGTCAGCACGATTTACTTGTTGCCTCGTTAAAAATCTTGCCGTAAAACCCATTTGGGACAAAAGCGGTTCAAGGAAAAAAGAGTGCAACGCGTGCTTTCAGACCTAAAATCTCGTATCGTCCCTTGTTGGCTTCCTGCAAGAGTTAGTTTAAAATATAAATAACAGAAAGAACGGGGCTGTATCTTAGCAGTAATATCACTTCAAGTGAGTTATATTCAGTTTTTTGGTAGTTGCTCCCCGCTCATTGTTCCGAGTTTGTAGGATCTTTTTCCGGTGATCTCGATAATTTAGTATGGTCCTTCCCAGTTTGGTCCCAATTTCCCTTCGTTCGGGTTTTGGATGCTCAGTGTGACCTTTCTTAGTACCAAAGTCCCCGGTATTGAAGTGTCGAAGGTTAGCCCTTCAATTGTAATACCTTTCGGTCTGATGCTTTTGGGCGGCTAACCAGACAAGGGTGGCTTCGCGCCTTTCATCTAATAGCTCCAGGCTCGTACTCATAGCCTCGCTGTTTGATTCCTTTGTTGTATATAAGAATCTGAAACTTGGTTCTCCGACCTCGACCGGCATCAAAGCTTCGGTGCCTTAAACAAATAAACGGGGTAGTCCCGGTACTGGACTTCGAGGTCGTACGGCATGTCCATAGGACTTCGGGTAGTATTTCCTTCCATCTTCCTTTGGCGTCGGTTAACCTCTTTTTAAGGTTTTGGAGTATGGTTTTGTTGGTAGACTCGGCTTATCCATTTCCACTAGGGTGGCAGGGTGTTGACAGGATCCTTTTGATCTTTTGGTATTCAAGGAATTTGGTTACTTTGTTGCCGATGAATTGTTTCCCATTATCGCATACAATCTCGGCCGGCATTCCGAATCGGCATATGATGTGGTCCCAAATGAAATCGATGACTTCCTTCTCCCTGACCTTCTAGTATGTCTGGTCTTCCACCCATTTAGAAAAATAGTCAATCATAAACAATATAAATTGAGCCTTACCGGGTGCCCATGGAAGGGGGCCAACGATGTCCATTCCCCACTTCATGAACAGCCATGGCGACAAAACTGAATGCAACAGCTCCCCAGGAGTGTGTCTTTGGCATTCATCTCATTTTTGAACGAACTCCTTTGTATCTTTTTCCAAGTCAATCCAGTAGTAACCGGCCCTGATTATTTTTCGAACCAGCAATTCAGCGCTCGAGTAATTTCCACAGGTACCTTCGTGGATTTCCCTCAAAACGTACTCAGTATCTCCCGGCCCTAGACATATTGCAAGTGAGCCGTCAAATGTTCTTCTGAACAGGGTTCCATCTTCGGACAGGCTAAATCGAGCTGGCTTTGTACGCAGGGCCCTCGATTCTATTAGATCATAGGGAAGTTTACCAGTCCTGAGATATTCCACGTACTTATTCCTTCAGTCCATTGTTAGGCTCATAGAGTTGATCTCGGCATGGACTTCTTCCACCACCAAGTTAGCGAGGGCATCGGCCTCACTGTTTTCATCCTGAGGTACATGTTGCAAAGTCCATTCTTTGAACCGATGTAATGTCACCTGTAACTTGTCCAAGTATCTTTGCATTCGTTCTTCTCTGACCTCGAACATTCCATTAAATTGGTTCACCACGAGGAGGGAGTCGCACTTGGCTTCGATCATCTCTGTCCCTAAGCTTTTGGCTAGTTCAAGGCCTGCAATCATAGCCTCATATTCGGCCTCGTTGTTGGGCAATTTCACAGTCTTAATAGATTGTCTAATTATATTACCTGTTGGTGGCTTTAGTACGATGCCAAGTCCGAACCCTTTTGCGTTTGAAACACCGTCCGTAAAGAGGGTCCAAATTCCCGAGAAAGTTCTTGAGTTAACCAATAACTCTCTTTCGACCTCGGGTATTAGGGTTGGCGTAAAGTCGGCCACAAAGTCTGCCAAGATTTGATACATAATGGCGGTCCAAGGTCGGTACTCAATATTGTACCCACTTATTTCTATGGCCCATTTGGCCAACCGACCTGAGAGTTCGGGTTTATACATAACGTTCCTCAACAGGTAAGTAGTTACGACATATATGGGATGATACTGGAAGTATGGTTTTAGCTTCCTAGAGGCGCTTAGAAAAGCGAGCGCCAGTTTTTCTAGGTGATGTTACCTAGTTTTGGCCTCATCTAAGATCCTATTAATGTTGTAAACTGGAAATTGCGTACATTGCTCTTCCTGAACTAGGACTCCACTTACCGCTATCTCCGATACCGCCAAGAACCAGTACAGTTGTTCATCTGTCTTTGGTGTATAAAGCAGCAACGGGCTCGATAAGTACCTCTTGAGTTCTTCCAAAGCTCGTTGGCATTCCGAGGTCCACGAGAAGTTATTCTTCTTCTTCAACTGTGCGAAGAATCAGTGGCTCTTGTCGGATGACCTCAAAATAAATCGCCCTAGAGCGACTATGCGCCCTGTTAACCTTTGCACGGCCTTCACGTTGTCCACAACCGTGATACCTTTGATGGCTTTGATCTTATCGGGATTGATCTCGATTCCCCGATTGGATACCATGAATCCAAGGATGTTACGAGATCCAACTCCAAACGCATATTTTTCTGGGTTCAGCTTCATATTGTATTACTTCATTGTGCTGAAGGTTTCCTGCAAATGTTTTAAATGGTCCTCTGCTCGTAGGGACTTAACTAATATGTCGTCATAAACTTCCATTGATTCTCCTATTTGTTCCTCAAACATCCGATTTACTAGGCGTTGGTATGTGGCACTGGTATTTTTTAATCCAAATGGCATTACGTTATAACAGTATGTGCCGTATTTAGTGATGAAGGAAGTTTTTTCCTGATCACCCGGGTCCATCTGTATTTAGTTATATCCAGAATAGGCATCGAGAAAACTGAGGATCTCATGTCCGACCGTGGCATCGATCATACGATCGATGTTGGGCAAAGGAAAGGAATCTTTGGGACATGCCTTATTCAAATCTTTCTAGTCTTAGTTTATTCCCTTTTTAGGGACTACCACTATGTTTGATAACTAATCCGGGTATTTAACCTCCCGAATAGACCCTATTTTAAGAAGTTTAGATACCTCGTCCTTGATGAAAGCATGCTTGATCTCGGACTGGGGTCTCCTCTTCTATTTTACCGGATGAAACTTCGGGTCCAAGCTTAGCTTGTGAGTGGTTATCTCTGGCGGGATCCCTATCATGTCAAGGTGGGACCAACCAAAAAAATCTTCGTTAGTTATAAGAAATTGAATAAGTTTCTCTCTGAGCTTGGAGCTTAACCTTGTGCCTAGGTATACCTTTCGATTGGGCAAGTCTCCTCGTAAAATGACTTGTTCCAGCTCCTCGACCATCAATTTAGTGGCATCGAAATCATCGGGGGCTATAAAAGATCTGGGAACCCCATAATCATCATCCTCGACTTCCTTTTGTTTGTCCGAATCTGCCGAGGATGGTATCAGTGGTTGCTATTTGGCCTCGTTTATGACCATCTGGTTCGGATCCTTTAATGTCGAGATTGCAAACACCGATATCACCTCCTCAACCGCGAACATTTCCTTTATAGCCGGTTTCACTGTAAAATGTTTTCACTCCGCCAGGTGTTGGAAATTTTAGTGCCTGGTGCAGTGTCGAGGGCACCGCCCTCATGTTGTGGATCCATGGCCTCCCGGATAAAGCGTTATACCTTATGTATCCTTCAATCACATAAAATTTAGTCTCCTAGATGGTCCGGACGGTGTTTACTGCTAATATTTTTTGCCCTTAGTGGTCTCACATGCCTTGTTGAATCCGTTTAGAACTCAAACTGCAGGCACGATTTGGTCTTGTAGACCGAGCTGCTCCACGACCCTTGATCAAATGATGTTGGCTGAGCTACCTGGACCAATTAACACACGTTTAACCTGAATTTTATTTACGAGTACAGATATTACCAGTGCATCATTGTGGGGCTGCACGATCCCTTTCGCATCCTCATCGTTGAAAGATAAATTTCCTTCCAATATGTAGTCTCGAGTTCGTTTCTCCCTAGTGATGGATACTTTGGTGCGTTTCAACGTCGGCCACTGTGGGATATCAACCCTACCGATGATATTCCATTCTATGACCGTGAGTGCCATGATATTTGCACATCTAGTTAGGACCTTTTGGGTTGGATCAGACTGTAGAGGTCGAGGCCATTTGGTATTTTTGATGCGCCCGATAGCTGATACAATGGCAGCAGCATCGACAATAAAGTTGTATTCCGATAGCCTCGGTGCTTCTTTAGGCCCAATGGACCTGTCGAAGCCATTTTTGGTCATGAGTCCCCGGTTGCCTTGACCTCGGTCATTTATCCTTTCGTTTCTCATAGAGTTCCGCCCAGACCCGCTGCTTCTCCGATCTTCATTATATGGTTGATACCGATCCCTGTGTGGCCTCGGTTCATGATCGATGTCTCTCTTGACTCTATCGAGGGTTCTGATGGGATAGACAGACCCCGAAGGGGCCCCGAGTTGATCATCTTCGACTCTGATTTTTGATTGATACTGATTATGCACGTTGACCTATGTAACGGCCGGGTATTCTATCAGGTTCTACTTCAGCTGCTGTGAAGCCACCGAGCTTCGAATATTGAGTCCCTAAGTGAAAGCTTGAACAGCCCAATCATCAGCGACATGCGGCAAATCCATTCGTTCCATTTGAAACGGAACACAAACTCTCTAAGCATCTCGTTATCTTTCTATTTGACTTTGAAAAGGTCCGATTTCCTAGTCTCGACCTTAATGGCACCAGCGTGTGCTTTTATGAAAGAGACTGCAAGCATAGCAAATCCCAAGAGTTTGAATAACTTTGCCCAGAATCTTCTTGTGAACCTGAAATATTAAGTCATTCAGTCGTGTTGCGTCACGAGTCTACAAGCCTCATGTTGAGTTCCTACCAAAATGCCTAGCACCTTTTTTACTAGTAAGGACACAGGAAGCAAAAAAACTTGCGCGAAGGACGTTTTCTTCTCTGCCCTTGAGTCAATAGAATTAGGAAGTAAGTTGTGATACCATATCATAGCTCCCTTTGACAGGGTCTCCCCAATTTTTTTCAAGCGAACACTCGATCTCATCGTCCTTCAAGTCGTTCCCTTTGATAGCACATGTATAAGAGGTTACATGCTCGTTTGGATCGGTCATTCCGTTATACTTAGGTATTTCGGGCATACGGAACTTCTTAGGGACCGGCTTCGGAGCTGCGCTCGAAGGAAAGGATTTTTGCATGAACATCCTGGAATCCAGGCCGTTCAATATCGGTGCTCCTGGGATTTGATCTACCTTGGAATTGTAGGTTTCCACCTTTTTATCATTAGCCTCAATTTTCTTCTCCCCTGATTCTATCTGTTTTGTAACTCCTCGAGCATCTTTACGATCTCGGGGTTAGTCCCTGATTTATGTTCATCCAACTTTTCTACGGCCGGTTCATCCCTGCAGTTGACTTCCCGGGCGGATCAGGTTCAACCCTACTCAATGCACGGCTTTGGTTCTGTAATTGAGCTATTGCCGCCTGTTAAGCCTGCAGCATTTCGAAGATCGCCCATAGACTGATCCCATCTCCTTCAACATTTTGAGTGTTTTGAGTTGCCGATCGGGCTCCACCACGAATGTCATTTTCGAGTTCGGTAGGCAAGTTTGCATCGATAGCCACATGTGAATTAGCGTCAATCGGGTCTGCTATCGGAATTCGAATGGGATCAACAAGTGGTACCTCGTTTCTGGGCGCTATGTTGTTATTTTCAACTTGATGTCTGGACTCGTTGTCAACATGCAGGGGTGCTGATTGAGAGTTCGGCATTTTGTATTTTAGCCTTAAATCAAAAACACTTCAAAGAGCAAGTGTAAAGTAGTATGTGCTGTGGAGATTTGTATCAAATAACGACTATTATCCTTAGCCCCACGGTGGGCGCCAAACTGTTTGCCCTTAAAATTGGATAACAATTAAATTTATACGTGGCTTTAAGGATACGTGATCTAGCTTGATACAAAATGATAAATCAGATAAATATTAAAATTAATGATGAAAAAGCAAATGCCAACCACACAAATTGAACGATCTTGGCCTTGAAGATTGGTCAACCTTGAGTCAAAAATGCTTTAATCAATGTCGGAACAGAATGATCAAATAATAAGAACTAGAAATAACAGTATATTGCTTTGGGATACTGTTACAATGTGTCCAATAAATTGTAAGACCTCCCTTTATATAGTAGAGGAGTCCTACTCTAGGTATATTTTTATGAAAGGTAAAAATCTCTTGATTTGCTAATTGCTGGCTCCTTGCCGATATATGCTGAGATTCCCGCCGTAATATTCATCCGGTCGCGGATATTTTGGTCTTCCGTTTGTTATTTCCGCTTCGAGCGAGACCGGACTTCAACTTCCCTCGAGGGCAGGTCTTCCAACCTCAGGTTCTATCTTGGCGAGACTCTAGGTCAATCTCCAGTCCGTGGTCGCCACGTTCCAAGCCAAATTTACCAAATTGTAGTCGAGCTCGATTTCGACTATATACAGTGGCTTTGTCCACTTACAACAAATAATTATAATTTTCAACAATGGCCTGAAGAGAATGGCATAATATGTTCTCTTCTTTGATAAGCTTGACAATAAGTAATCAGTCCGTCTCCACATCTAATTTTTTGTATCTCTCTTTCTTTTGCTGAGACATTGTTTGATGCTCGATCAGAGACGGATCCATGATTTGAAGTTTTTGGGTGCCGCGTAATTTAAAACGTCCATGTGCTGCTATTTGTGCATTGATATAGAGTAACTATTTTGTCGGTTTGAGCAACTTTGGACTTCGCTTCGGCCGGTTACTTATTTTTATGGTATATAATATAAATCGATTGAACGGAAAAATATAGTACATAGTTATGATAGAGAAAAGATTTGCTAAATAAAATATTATTTTAACTTTGTATGAAAAAAGCAAATACTTAACTAATAAGAGACAGAAAAAGAAAGTCAAAAATTAACAAATAAAGTAAAATAATTATAATAATTACAGAAGAAGGAAAAAGAAAACGGAATATATAGAATGATAAAAAGCTTAACCTGATGTAGCAAGTCAAAAAGTTCAAAAAAATTTGCCAATTGTTCAATACTTCACAATCAAGGTGGAATCTCCTACCATTTGCCAGTGGCACTTTTGTATCATTTATTATTACGGGTGACGCTTTAAATATACATACGATTTGTTCTTACATATATATACATATATACATAGAGTTTTGATCGAAGTTTGGGGGTGACATACCACCCCTCGGACCTTGCTAGATCCGCACCAGCTCGATAATTTTGTACTGCGACTTTATCTGATGGCAACATATTGTAATATACAATATCCAAATAAATGCATAGCTAATAGATTAGAAGCTTAATTGAGATCCGAGATTGTGACACTAGTAACAACCTATTCAAGTGACGGTCTTTGGCTCATTATGTTATCCAGCTGAGACTAGCAACAAAATTTTCATACTTTGGTCCCAGTTTATTGTTTGTAGCAGTATTAATCATATGGTAATGTCTGTACAACGAAGATATAACTGCAAAAATTTCCACTAAGGGCATGCATGAATCATTCCATGTGCTAGAAACAGAGAGTTGATAGTAGCTAGTTTATTAGTTTGATGATTATAACTAAGTCAAACTCTAGTATAATTAGATCATTATTAAGAATGAAAGCAATGTGTGATATGCCACTCTCTCTTACTCATCTGGAAGGAATCAAATGAAAAGGAATAATAATAATTATGATCTGAGTGTGATGTACCAAAGATATATGTCAAATCTGTTGTTCTATAGAGAAGTCCTATTCATCTGCTTATAAATGCATTTAATCATTGGCAAGTTGGTTAACAATTAATCACCCTTAGACTATTCCATTCCATTTTATTCCTAGCTACAAATACAATTGTTCATATCTTAACAAGTTCGATTTGTCATGATATGAAGGAACCGCCTTACATTATTTCTCTTCCACTCTCTTTTATTTATTTCTCCAACTATTTCATCACATTGTTTAATTAGGACATAAGATGATCCGAAAGAACTGGTATATATCAGTGAGCACATGAGAGGCCTACGGGAACCCATTTATGAGATTCATTTAAATTGTTCTCTGAGTCAGGGCCTTTTAAATAGGATCTAAATTGTATACAATTACAATATAGAAAAAGAAAAGTTGTATATATTGTCAGCGCGAAAGAATTTTACACTATATAATTTATTGGTGTACTCCTCCCATTCTAATTTATGAAACATAATCAGCATGTTGTTTAAGAAAGAAATAATTTTTTTTAAAATTTGTGATTTTAAATATGCGATAATATTTGAATGACTTTAAAAGCTTCTCGTTAAGAATAAATTGAAGAGCCTAAGATAAATTATTTGTCTTTCTTTTTGGAACAGTAGCTGATTTTTGCTCTATTTTCTAGGTTACGTCTATGGCTACTTATTATTGTAAGTCAATTTTACCTTATGAGGTAAAATCCATATATTGTTAAGTCAATACACACAACTTATAAACTTTTTAACTAAATCTACCAAAATTAATTCTTCATATGCAAGTACGTATATGTACCCAAAAAAGTGTGCTGAAATAATGAGTTGTTGCTGTCAAAACTCAGAACTCATAACTGTACTGACTGAGACATGAAAGGAACTTGAGAAGCAGTACATTCCTTTTGTAATACTTCAATTTATATCAGTGCCTTTTTAAGTATGCACAAAAATGGCAAATTGAAGAGTCATTTTCTCATTCATCATTTTCATTGCAGTACTGTTGCACCCAAAATTATTGACAAGTGTTCTGTTTTCTTTCTATCTAAAGGTTTATCCTTTTGATCTCGCAATCGTGTCGTTCGACATCAGTACTTAATTTGTGACGAAAGGAAAACATCAACCATAGAACATGACTCTCGCAAAGAGAAATGATAAGAATAAAGGAGATTTTACACAAATAGCTAGTTAGATTCACTGTTTATTTTTCCTAATCAGTATATATAAATTATGTAATAATTATATATAATTATGCAAATATTATACATATATTATATATCTGCTGACTATTTTTAGTTTAAGCAATTAGATGAGCAGCTATTCAGGTTAATTCTTCTAAAAATAAAGGACCGAAAATGTTGACAATATAAAAAATTGGTACCCTAATTTAATTATTTTTATAGCAAGTTATTTCTTTATTTCTCGAGTTCCCTTATCACGTTTGTTTATAATTGTAAGTCAATAAATAAAAGTTATACACTGTCGCGTAGAACATAAACTCATAAAGAAATATAACTTTGTCATTGTAATTAATCATCAGTAGAGATTGTAGGAGTAAAGTATGAAATGTCAATACAAATAAAAACATATGGTGAATATTTGGGAAAAAAAGAAAAGAGGAGCTATAACGCCTCTACATCCTTAGATACAAAACACCCAAACTGTAGCAAAACTTGGGCCTTTTTGGAGAGGGCTGAAACCTATGGCTATCTTCTTCTGGCTTTTGTATATGTTTTTTACACAAGTATTTTACATTACATCTTTCTCTTTCCCCCTGTGAAAAAAATAAGAAGGGAAATTCCGGGGCTTTTCTTCACTTGAATTTAAAAGGTAGAGATGCAACGTCTGTGCGTTGGAACCTTTTGCTTCTTTTGCTTAAGATCTTCTTGATGTACTTTGCCAATATCTTTAGCAATTCTAATAGCATCAGCAGAAGCACCAGCCAGCCCTCTCCCTGTAAATCCAACTGCATATAGCCCAGATTTTCCTTTCCAGTTATTTTGTGCCTTTGGAAATCCATTCTTAGAGAAAAATTCACTTTCCTGTAATAACATAACAAAACAATATTAGTCAACTGTTCAAATATATGCTAGCTACTCTAATATTTTCCTTTCATTTAAATAAATAGTACAACATTTTCTCACCTGTAGCCAGTAAGGAACATTGCTGCAGTAGCCAGTAGCCAAAACAACTGAATCAACTTCAAGTGTTTCACCATTGACAAGTTCAACAGTGCCACAATTGAACTTTTTGATTCCAGGTACAACCTTAACTTTTCCTGATCTGATTTTTTCCAAAGCACCAATGTCAAGTACAGGGGTTTTTCCTTGAGTATTCTTGAGTGTTAATGGTCCAGTTGATGGCCTTTTTAGTCCATAACTCTCAATATTCCCAAGAATAAACCATGTTAGAATAAGTAGAATTTTGTCAACTAGCCAAAGTGGTAGCCATGCCATTAATATCATAGCCAGCTCAAAAGTTGATTTCCCAAAAATCTCTCTTGGCAAAACATGAACCTGAATAACAAAAGAAACAGAACAAAACTATATTAGAAATTTGTCAAAATTAAACAGTGACCATCTCATTTAAAAGTTATAGTTAGGTAGTAATGACTTACCGAGCTACGGCAAACCATTGAAGGTTGAGCACCATGATTACTAAGATCAAGTGAAACTTCCATGCCAGAATTTCCACAGCCTACAACAAGAACTTTCTTTCCCCGAAATTTGTCACCAGACTTGTACTCACAAGCATGAATTACTTCACCTCCGAAATTTTTCAACCCATCAATTTCAGGCACAACTCTTTCAGCATTTTCACCAGTAGCAACAACAAGCCACTGGCAAATATACTCAACTTCAGAGCCATTACCTGAAACAGTTTTCACCCTCCACAAGCGGCAAGCTTCGTCGTACTTCGCAGATTGCACACACTCATTGAACTGTGGTTTGAGGTCAAAGTTTTTGGCATAGGATTCAAGATAGTCAATGAATTGTCTCTTTGTGGGGTACTCAGGGTAATGTTCTGGAAATGGGAAATTTGGGAGTTGACAGAATTTCTTAGGGAGATGAAGTTTCAAACGATCATAAGTTCTTTTTTGCCATAAAGATGCAATACAATCAGTTCTTTCCAAGATAACACAAGGAACTCCTTGTTCTTTCAAACAAGCTCCAACTGCTAATCCTGATGGACCTCCACCTACAATTACAGGACCATTTACCCAAACACATCTACGAGCAAAGAAATCGTTATCTGAGAAACTAAACATTTTTGCTGAAAATGGTGTTTTTTTCTTTCTTGAAAATGAAGTTTTTTTTGAAGGTCTTTGAATTGGAGAAGTATTCTTTTTGGTAATGAGAGATAAGTCAATTTAGAAGTTGTTTGAAGAAATGAGAGGGGAGAAGCTCTTTATATAGAAGTGTTGGGCAGTGACACATGAAAGATGCATGTGACAGAAGGTGGGAAGTTAATGCCTTTCGAGGGGTCATTCTTGTTTGACAATCTCCGGTTAAACTATTAAATTTACTTGGTACGGAACTAAATCTAACTAAAGATAATAACTCTAGATATTAGCACAAAAACATACAATAGATATGACAGATTCCGTATATGGTTGGTGACAATAAATGTAAAATATTCTTAAAACAAGAACATTAAGAGTGATATAATTAACAATAAATGTCAATAAATGGTATTTAAGTAAATAAAGAGAATGCTTCACTCAATAATGAATGGGTGAGACGAATATTTTGCCTGACAATGATGAATGACAGATAGATCCAAAATTCGCATGAACAATCTTCGGACCTGATGGAAAGGTCGGGAATAATATATAAACAAGAATATTTGTAAAAAAGTAATCTTTGTGTCTTTGCAAGTGAGAGAGTCTTCTTCTCAAAAGTATTCTTATCATAGTGAATATTACATGCTCCTATCATTGTCTCCTCTTTCTATATATATAGGGCATTTTTCCTAGAAAACCCTAATGATACTAATGCAGGGAATATCCACTAGAATATTCCCTTGTAGTACCCTATCCTGAAAATTAGCCGTTACAAGTCTTATCATTAATAGTCAATCTCGACCTCGACCTTTGTACATCTTGACTGCGATCTCTATCGATATCTTGACCACGACTCATGTCGGCACCTCGGCCATCGACCTAGCTGCGTCTTGAGCGAGCTCGACCGATAACTTTCTTATTGTCATATTACGCTAAATATTCTAAAGATAGATTTTGGCCTACATAGTTAATCCCTCCACTTATTAAGGCCAAGCTCGGACGGCCTTGATGAGCGGACTATGTTTGTCGTAGTTGATGAAATCGGGCGAGCAAGTCAGGTAGCGGCGTTTTTAGGCGAGGTGGCAACATGACTTTTTGTGAGTTGCAAACTTTGGGGATGCACTATTTCGGAATGACGTCATGACGTCATGTGTCACTATGACGCATTTTTCCGACGCTTTGCGTCGTTTCTTGCGCCTCTGCAGTTTCGATACCTACGCTGGGTAATGATGGCCTGATTTCTCGGTCTTGGTGCTTGAACTCTTATAAATAGGGATCTGAGGTCATTGGTGTTTGTTTTGCATTCTCCTAACATCGATTCCCTTGTGTTTCTTTCCTTCATTCTCCATATTGAGCCCTAGTCTCCTTTTTGCTTCGTCGTTGCGTGTCCACTCTCCTGATTCCAGCGATTTTCGTTACTCCAACTCCTGTGCTTAAAACATCCTCCTTCGAAAATATGGTTAACACACCCTAAGGCTCCGGTATAGCGGCTAACCTTACCCTCTTGGCAGTGCGTATGCCTCCTCACGGCGACGGTGTTTCTGTTGCCCTTGAGGATAATGGATTTCCTATAGTGGAGGAAATAATTCCTCGTAGTGAAAAGACCAGATCCAACTTTTCAGAGTTACCTGAAGACGACCCTGAGGCCTCGGAATCGGTGATGAACGAGGTCGATCTCGCTGAATTTAGGGCAAAGTTCAAAATTCTGACTCACATCAATTTGGTTCCGGCAAAACATGACGTGGTACAAATACACCGTCCAGGATATTGCGGTTTTTACACATATCCGTTCTATGTAGGTTATTCCTTTCCTCTTCTCCCACTGGTAGAGGAATTTTGCCGCTACTACAGTGTCTGCCCGGCCCAACTCTCCCCTTACATCTACAAGCTTATCCGCATATTGACAAAATATGCGGAGTTGGCTGGCGGTGGGGTCTCTCTTCGTCTGCTCGAACTTCGACACAGTATGCATTATGTATTTCGTCCCAAGTTGTTGGAGGGTACTTCATAAGTCGACTTAATAATTTTCTTGTCACTCTTGAACCATTTCTGCTCAGCTCGTTTTGTAAAGCGGCTACCCCCATTCCTTCTAATACATTGGGCAAAGTCATTCTCACTCGGTTGAAACAGGAAGTCCCTCAGTCCTTCTACCATGGACTGTTTGATAGCAAAGATATCATTCACTCTTGCCTCAGCCTTCTTGGCCCCCGCATGGGCCGTCACGAACTTATCGGCCATTTCCTTGAAGGTTTCGATGGAACAAGCTGGCAGTTGCGAGTACCAGGTTAATGCCCCTCCCTTGAGGGTTTCGCCGAATTTCATCAACAGAATGGAGGATACTTGTTCTTTGGCGAGGTCATTGCCTTTCACAGCGGTGACGTAGTGGGTCACATGATCCTCGGGGTTGATCGTGCCATCGTATATTTTCAGATAAGGCGGAATTTTGAAAGTCTTCAGTATGGCATGGGGGCAGCAATGTCATTGTACGGCTGCTCGACGAACCGATCGGCATCTCTCTTCGGCAATAACTTAGGAGCGCCCAGTATTTTATCGACCCTTTCTTGGTGCTCTCTCATTTGATCCTGAAGTGCCTTGTTCTCATTTTCCATTTCCTCCATCCTTTTCAGAATGGTTGTGAGAGCATCATCGCCTGCATATGGTTGGTGACAATAAATGTAAAATTCTCTTAAAGCAAGAACATTAAGGGTGATATAACTTACAATAAATGTCAATAAATGGAATTTAAATAAATAAAGAGAATGATTCACCAATAATGGATGGGTGGAACGAATATTTTGCCTGACAATAACGAATGACAAATAGATCCAAGATTCGCATGAACAATCCTCGGATCTAATGGAAAGGTCGGGAATAATATAGAAACAAGAAAATTTATAAAAAGGTAATCTTTGTGTCTTTGCAAGAGAGAGAGTCTTCTTCTCAAAAGTATTCTTATCAGAATGGATATTACATGCCCCTATCGTTGTCTCTACTTTCTGTATATATGGGGTCTTTTTCCTAGGAAATCCCTAATAGTAGTAATGAAGGGAATATCCACTAGAATATTCCCTTGTAATACCCTATCCTGACAAATTAGGCGTTACAACTCTCATCATTAATAGTTCATCTCGACCTCGACCCTTGTAGACATCTTGACTGTGATCTCTGTCGATATCTTGACCACGGCTCGTGTCGGCACCTCGGTCATTAATCTCGCTGCGTCTTGGACGAGCTCGACCGATGACTTTCTTTAACGCCATATTACGCTAAATATTCAGAAGATAGATTTTTGCCTATACAATTCTCAAATCATTAGCTAAAGTCTGCCCTCTATTTTTTTAAAATTTCATGATACTTAATCAATAAATTATTGGATTTTACTAAATAATACTCTTTGATTTTTATATTTGTTGGGAAGAGGAGTGGGGTTGGGGGAGGTTTAACTCTTTTGTTTTTTAATTTTGAACTAGTAATTTTTTTCCTTTTATAGCTTTAAGAGTTAGCATGATTTTTATTGAAGTGTATAAACTAAGTGATGATTGTTGAAGATGCTTAGGACCGACCATGGCATGTTTATTTTCGTACTTTCTACGTTTATGTTTAACATTTAGGTAAAATTTTCAAGAATTGTTGGTGATGTTGTGCAGTCTACAGGTTTAATTTAGTATGTGATACAACAAGAATCTCTCATTTTTTATTTATAAACTTGAGACTTTAATTTCACAATAACTTAAATGATAAATTGACATTTGATGAGTACAGCGTTTGCTTTGCAAGCTATAAAAGCAGATAAATCGGGACCCCTTTTTAAAATAAACAAAAATTAATTAGAAGCGGAGTCATTATTTTTAGTTTATGGATTCTCGACAATAATTTTTTTTGTTTATTGGATCCTGGATAGATCTATACATATTAATTAAACTTTTAATTCATATATAATATTTGAGTCAAAATTACTAGGTTCCGCCGAATTGCCAAATGTAATGATGGCTCACTACTAACAGTTAAGGGATGCATATCAAGCATTTATTATATTTCAGTTCTGACCGATGGGAATGAATGATGAAGTAAAGATTAAAATTTACTCACTTTAATTACCCAAAAACAATACCGGAGTTCAGTGTTTATGCCTAAAGTTTGTATTCGAATATAAATTCTCTATTCTTTTTCGAAATTGAACATATCTATTATTTAAACAATAATTAAAATAATTAAAGAGAACTAGAGAATAATGCAGTGTGATTCTGGGGGACCCTGAGAGAAGCCCCACTGAAGATTACACAAAAATCTTTATATGGTGAAGCTTACCTGGCAATAGGAGGCTGACTAGGATAAAGCAAGGATGCCCACGTGGATATGATATGGCCAGTGGGGGATTTAACGTCACCTCAGTTACTGAAATAATGGACCAATTAGAAGCAGTGCCCACAATTATAAGATTAGAAGGGGCTAACCCTCCTGGGGGGTAGTGACTTGACTGCTAACTCCTATGGGTACAAATTGCCCATTCCTGCCAGCCTAAGACCCTTTGGTTCCCACCATCTATTTGACCCCATCTCATTTCTCCGTACACTGGCTCCAATAATTCAAATTTGGATAGTATAAAGTTCATTTAAGGTAAAAATGCTCCCTATAAAATGGTTTTTTATAATTTCAAGATTCGATTCTGATGAGTCAATATTTGTTTTATAATACTGAAACTCATTCATCACATCATATTTCTAAGTGATAATTTTTCACCTATTACCCATTCTACTTCCTCGTCAGCTACCCTAAAACCAACAAGAGAAACCCTTGCCTCAGCAACTAGGTTTTGTTTTCATTTTTTTAAGGAGAAAAGAACAATTATTTAGCTAACTACCAAATTCACTTGCGTGACACATTAGGTTCAGCTGTTCAGGACTTTAATATGAGTAAAGGTGTTCCCGTTTTTTACATTTTTTGTTCATCTTCAGTATTCACGAGCTTACAATCAATAAAAGATTATAACAAAGAAGGAATCCATTAAATTTGAGTACAAAATTAAGGTGCTTAATTTAATTTACGTCTCACATTAATGGTGAACGCCCAATTCATGGGAAGATAAAAATTTATATCATCTGTTAATATCATGAAATTTAAGGTTTACTCGTGTTAATTTATCAACTTAATTTATCCAATAATGTTGAAGACAAAAAGCAAAAGAACAAAGGAGCAAGGAGGGAGAAAGAAGCGGCCAAGGGCATTGGCGTCTTCAACATACAATATCGTTTGCGGGGAAAAAACATTATATGTATATATAAAAAGTAAATATTAATTGATATACAGGGTTATTATTAAAAAAAGAGTAAATATTAATTTAAGACAAGAAATTAAAAATTGTTAAAAGTACTAGTACAATTCTACATACTGATCATTTAAAAGTCAAATTGTGGGTGATAAATTGACATTGTTTGTGCACAATTCTACATAAGTAAGTTGGCATGTATCAACCCCGCAAATATCAAAGTAAAACAACGTTTAAAGGTGTTCTACCCTTTATGTCAATCCTATTTCTATTTTTTGAAGATTTATGTCTTAATTAAGTTCTAAACACTTTGCATTTCTCAGGCCAATTAGATTCGGGGGACATGGGATTAAGAAAGATGGTATGTAATGGTGATTAATATATATATATATAGTTAAAAGGTTGTAGGAAAGATTTACAGTCTAAATTCTACTAACCTACATTCTCTGCTTTTAACTCATGACAGAGTAACGTGATTACTTTTTAGAACCTGTATCTAGTTAAATGTAACAATATATTGTGAAACCCTAATAAGCTCGCATGCATGCTTAATTACGTACCTTTTCATGTGTAAGGCTGAAATTGATCCACAACAGCATAAGCCTAATTATAATCTGGGTTTCAGTGTGAACACGCGTCGTCATGCCATCATAACCGAAAAGAAATTAAAGTAGCGTTTAGATGCATTGCTTAGTTGGTAATTGTGATTGAAATTTAAAAGTTTCAAGTACAATACTATTTTCTTTTTATTACAGCGCTGAGATTGAGGCTCTTACTTGTATATATGCTTCATAGGTTTTTATCAATTTTCAAGTGTTTAAAAAGATAGCTTAAGTCCTTTACACCGGTATATAGATTGTACTTTATTAGCTTAAATTGGATCTCTACAATAAGTAATTCTTTGCAACAAGCTTGATATGACAAGTTGTAAAATAGAATAAGAACTTATTATAAAAAGTTACATTATATAAAATATATAGTACTAAGATTCTTTATACTAAATGTGTATATATAACTTAAATCTTTAAAATATTATATCCAAGGAATATGAATGCATTATCAATACTTAGACCTAATTAGGTTTTTGATTTGAGCTTTAAGAATAGAGTGATTCCTAGTTAAAATCGCTTTCTCCTTTAATAAATCATATACAACGTGATTCCAAAATTAAAATAAATATCCTCAAAACATTTATGGGAGAGAGTTGTGAGATGGAGAAAATGATAGTTGTACCCCACCAATGCTTTCGAGTGCGAATTCATTGGAAAGAAGAGGGAAGCATGTGCACGAGCCCTTGGTATTATAGAGCTTCACTGCTTTTCATGAAAGGTTTGGGAGCTAGGGTTTGGCTTTTGTAAGGTTTAAATATTAAGCATCATATACTTACTATATAAATAAGTTTATAAAAAAAAGAAAATGGCTTTGGAATCAGCAGTACGTACCATAATAATTCTTCCACCTCTGCTTGGGCCGGTGACCGAACCCCCAAAAGCCAGAAACTGATGAACCAAAAAAGCTAAGGAATCATACAAGATTGGAAAAAGAAAATAGCAATAAAATTTGTAGGGAAATTCCATGCACGATTTGATGGGGATATGTGTTGTTTCGTTTATCCCAATTTTTCCTCCTCACAGCTTTGCTCAGCTTGGGAGCTGATCATCTGGTGGCCAATTTTATTATTTTAGTTTCAAAAGAAAATGTTTTGTTTTTTTTAATCTAAGTTATATTACGGTGATAGATTTTTTATGCAATTAGTGTAATTTAATATGATATAGTATGTTAGATGGCACATTAATATTTAACATGAAGTTTACTTATAATTATTTTATAGTTTTAACTTAGAAAATTTTTAGGGCATAAAATTAAAATTCGTTCGTTTTCCACTTGATTCTTTATTTGTACTAGCAAGGACCTAGGAGCTTCGTTTCACCCCATAACTTTGTGTGGGTCGGCTGACCGTGTATTGGGAAGAATATCTTTAATTAGTAGTATTTTGGGACTAATAACTAAAAATAGCAACAAATAAAGAAATTAACAACGCAACAAAAAGCGATTAACGAATTTGTTTTATACAACACACATACACAAAGTGTAGCTTTTGATGAAACATATGATGAGTTCGGTCACGCCTAAAGTAAAGTTGGAGAAAAAAGATAAAAAATCATAATTAGCATATCATATTAGTTCCTTCTGTGGCTCCTCTCCTTTTTAAAATTTTAGAACAATATGTAATAAGTACCATTTTATTTAAATAGCAGTTTCAAATTTGAATTCCTAAAATTAAATCCGTAAATACTTTACTCTTAAAGTATAATTTTTCGACATGAATCGAAATTAATTGAGTTCCAAAGTGATATCCAACCCAAGTAGGAAACTAAAAAAAAGAAAAGAACAGTACACTTCCTGGAAGCTGAGCTGCCAACTCTCCTATTCTTGGTTCGGCAGAAAGTTGAGTAATAATTAATACAAATTCCAAATATCTTAGCTAAGATCCACAAACCCTTTATCAGAGCCACTGATGCTAGTTTTAGTTAAAGTATTGCCGAATTGCACCCACCATAATTTAAAGAAGTGATTTGGAATTTTGTACAACATACATTCCCTCCCTAGCTAATTGCATATACATGTCCCATTATATATATTAATTGTTGGTTTGAAGGTTCCACCTAAAAGTATCCTTAAAAAAGCAAAAAGTGTTGCTGCTATTCCCCAAGATGTTAAAGATAAGAATGTGGCTAGAACTATCTCACGAGCTTCTGAATCCAACTCAGTATCCGCCTTAATGGGCAAACAAGTTTTAGGGGAAAGAATTGGGAAGGTGGGGTGGTTTTGTACATTTCGATTCTTTAAGGTACGCATGGTAATTTATAAATGTATTAGCCTATTAGGGTGTGTAATTTCACGTAAACTATCTTTGTTAAGCAGGCATTATGCTGAATTTAATATATAAACTGTATTAATTTTACAATCTTCTAATCATATTAATTCTTGATAGCCTTGGCTTAACATGTTTTTAAGTACTTCTACCTAGTTCAAATAATTAAGCATATATAGGTGCTGTGGAGATTATAAATGAGGAGGCCTATAACGTATTCTTTTGTTCTCTTCTCTTATATATGTAATTGAGTAGATTATCTTGCAAACTGGTAATATTTGCTTTTATTGGAAAGGAAAGAAAAGGGAGCTAGGAAACAAAAAATAAACGACGAGGACAAAAGAAATTTATAACTCTTCCTTATTCTTAATATAAAAGGATTGTATGCAGGTTATTCTTCTTTTCTAGCTTTTTAAACTCAAATTTAGATTCTGTATGAAGCCACCAAAATTAAAGGAGCTTTCGAGGAAGGAAGGAAGAAGCATTGGCAGTAGAATGTATGTAATAATCAGACAAAATTCCTTTAAACCAACAAAACAGAAAACCTTAAGAATAAACAATTAGTAATTTGGAATGTTTGACACAGGTTACGTTACTCTATGGGATTAAAGGATCCATTAATTAGGGATTTAATAACTGATGGAAGGATTTTGTTAATCTTTGAATCATATGATGCCACCTCTTAATTAATTAAGTAGTAGAGTTCCACTTCCATTCCACCACATAATTACTAATTAAGGAGTCCTAATTAATTATTGTCACAATCATTATTTAGGTAACCCTACAAATCAAGGTCTTCTTCATTGGTCTAAAAACTTCCTCTTGGTCAACCACAAGCCAAGTATATCTCCTATAAATGGCGCTGCAAAGCATATATATTGATTATGGAGTTAGGTTCAAATTCAATACATGAATACTTTATTCCTCTCTCCTCCCCTAAATGCATATATAATTAATGTTGTTAAAACATTTCTTATGTATATATCCCTACTCATTTCAAAAACAGAAATTCCAGAATTATTCAACCAACCTAGTATATATGTATGTATACTAATTAATGTCAATTATGTTTGGCCATTTCAATCATTGGAGAAAATGAAGGTTTTCTTCTTGACATGAAATGACAGATATTCTTGTGTATATTTAAAGATGACAGGAAATCGCTTTTTTCTTGGTGTAATATAGCTTAGAACCAAATTTACCAAAACTTTATTTTTTTTTTTCTTTAGCTATCCGGTATGATTAATCCAAATTCGTGTATAATAGGCCCACTAAGCTTACGGGAATAAAAGCTTCCTGCCAAGATATTATTCTTTTCCAAAGTTCGTAGCTTAACCTTAGTTAAAAGTTGAGAGGTTTCAATATAATCATCTAATTATTACGCTACTGGTACTTAGTCAAAACATTTATTGAATTGATATACAACTACATAAGTATGTATATATATATTAGTTCTATATATTTGACGTCTAATAAATGAATGAATTATTCACCACAAATAATATTATATATATATATATATATATATAT
>MCJB01019965.1:526751-585305 GCA_002018475.1 Nicotiana obtusifolia | reverse complement strand
GGTTGCCAAAAAGAATCATGTGTCATCTTACTTTCGCCGATAAAGAACCAAATTTTACAGACTAATACTTTATAGGATTCACTATAGCCAATTAAGACTACTGGTTATCTGACTGAAGAATCAAAATCTGGGAAACGACTAGCTTAGATAGCTCGTCAATTGCAGCTTGGATAGGGAGGTGCTGGAGCAACCATCCATAAGTTGGACAATTCCGCAGCGGGTGTCCTTGATGCCGCAAGCCTGGCAGCGACCATGGTACGGCCTCCGATGCCTGCGAGAACCCGAGGAGGAGACAGCAACTGGCGGGCTAACTGGGCAGGCATGGCCGAGGGAAGTGCCATCGAAAAGGAGAAGAGGGCGGCGGCGGCGCTAGGTGTAGGGGATGTAAGCCCTAGGATCAAGGCTCATATATATATATATATATATATATATCTTTGTACTCATTAAGTAGTTAAAATTAAACAAGAGTATAGTCAGCTGAGAGAGGCTGCAGGGAATATAAGATTCACCTTCTCCATCTAAAATCGTGTTGGTACCAAGGGAAAAGGTGGATCACATGGCACCATGAGAATTGAGAACCTTAGAAGAATAAAAGAAATAAAAATTTACTAATTTAAGAAGAAAATAGGAAAAATAGAAGAAATCTGAGAAAGTCCATATGGGAAAAATTAAAAGTTAGGAAAGATTTGGAGAATCCTCATTATGTAAATGTTTTCTTGTGCTATATCTACTGTGACTCACTAAATCCTTCATTTATGGATTTGCTGTTACAAGATGGAATATTTGCTTACAAATTATGTTTTGTTTTTTTCCCGAATATGACTTGTGACCCTCGATAAATGGAGTACTATATCTCAGTAACAATTATTAGGCATATTCATATATTCTTATTATCATCTGTCCAATTTGTCTTTCCTCAAGTTTAAGACAATTAAAATCTATTTGATTCCCTCGTCTAAATCCATCTACTACTAATATACATTATATCTCCACTATTTTCTGTAGTTGGTAAAATGGCTACCCATAACTCCTATTCTTTAATTTATTCTCCGATTTCTCTTTTCCTTTAAATATTTCCAAACCAAAAGATACACTCTTTTAATTACTTTCACGAAAAACTTTATTGTGTTCAATTAAGTGAAATTGTAAACAACTTCCTAACAATGTTGAGGGGCAATTTTGACCCTTTTATACTTTTGAAAATCAGACCTAGATGTCCATTAGTTTTGAGGGGCATAATTTTTAAAATCAGAAGGCTAACGGCGAAACCAAAATCAAACAGGTGATATAGTTGTTTTATTTTCAATAATTGAGAAGCAATTTCGACCCTTTTCCCTTTTCTTTTCTACTATTCGAGAATTTTCCTGGTTTCAACTATTTTGGTTTAACCAAAAAAAAGAATATGAGGCCAGAAAAGAAAGTAACACAGAGGATTATTCTAAATTTATTGGAGATATTAATGTCATTTTGAAGATCCCATTTTTTGGTATAATCACATGGAAGAGAACGTGAAGTAATACAATTTCCTGATGACAAGGATATATAGCTATTATCAAGGTCAATAATAGAACTAATTAATGAAGATTGGGTTGTGTGTCCATTAGTAGCAGCAATAACTCACAGAGGTTGAAATGTGCCTGACCTCATTTAATTCCCTTCTCATTTCATTCCTTCCTTTACAATTAATTACTATTACTAAATTCAAATTCTTTTTCTTAATGGATACTATACATATTAATTCAGTTATTGAAGTCGGTAAAGCCGTTTGTCTAAAGCTTCACAGTCAAGTAATCACCTTTTCAACTTATTGCATTGTTTCTTTAAAAGAAATTGCACTTCTTCCTCACGTATTAATCATCTCCTTCGTAGTCACTTGTTGAATTCAAGAAGTGAAAGACATAAAAATACCAATAATTATATATTCATTTATATATTGAGTCGTAATTCTTTTAATATTCTTATTGTATGATTATTATATCAGTTGTTACCAACATACAAACCAACTGTCAAGTAAGGATTACATTAGACAAAGGGATGCCATATTATAACCACACAAAAAAAACAACCGAAAGTGATAACATGACATTCTAATGCCACCATGAACAACTAATAACCAAAAATATAAGTTCTTACTAATTCTACTTCCACCGTCATTTTTGGTCTCTCTCTAAATGAATAAAATGTGTTAAGACGTCTCAGAAATCTAGGTTCCGTATTTTTAAATAATGGGTTTAATGGGTTTGGTTAATGAATATTTTTCTAAAATGATTATTTTATTAATCTGATGGCTTTCCTTTAGGTGAGGGTATTTTTAAAAAGTTTGACTAACCGTAAGGATAAATATGGCCTCATAATATAACAAAGGATAGATATGAATAATATACTAAAGTAGAGATGTATATTTGGCCCTTTTACCTAATAACTAATAGTAGCAGTGTGATTAGTCATCGAGAATACCATGTTAGAAGCACTGCACCTGGAAGCCTAATTTTTTTTCCTTTTATCAACTAGTATTAGTATGTATATTAATATATATATAAATAAAATTTTCAGTTGAACCTTAGATTTTTTATTTAACACTAAACCGAGGTGCCGCCCCCCTCTCTTCACTCTATGGTTTTAGTCACTTAAACCCTTGCAATAATTTTAGTTTCCCAATTCCTATGCTTTTTAGAGAGAGAGGTAGTTATCCAAACTTTCACAACAACAAAAAAAAAAAAAGAGAGTTTAATTTGATTATTTATCTTTTGCAAAGTGAAAATAAGAATAAAACATTACGTATTTCATTTCTTTTCGTGGAAACAAGACTTAAAACCTACAAGCACTTATGAACAAAAATCATTTTCTACAAGCTCTTGCTCTCTGTATTGCATGTATTATATTAACTACACTTGATGCATGCATTAAACTGAGTTAACGAGATAAATATTTCATCCAAATCCAAACTATAGTTTTTGCTAACTAAATTTGATGTAAGATGAACGGTTGTGCGGAGCTTATATTGATTTTGATGATTAACAAACAGTTATTAAAGAACCAGATCTTTTGAATATATTTATTGTACTAACAGAATTACAAGTTTGTGAAAGCAAATATCGAAAGAACCAGGTCTATTGAAGTACATCGATCAGAAGCTATGAAACTGATATCAAATGCAAGTCATTAAAGGATTTATTTCGCGGGCTAAAAGTATGATATTAATTGGAGGAGTTCGTGGTTAACAGAGATTCATTAATTATGATTCATTAATTATGGGAATACTTGCATGGAAAAAAAAACGTGTGAAAAAAAAAATGTGTAAAATTGAGAATAAAATAAGAAAACCGAATCTTAAAAGTATTGTATTCCTTAACCGAAATATTTTAGGTTTTGAAGTATTAATTGAAGCGGATTTCGATCAATCTCGCTCTTATAAAAAGCATCATATTGTTGATATTGAGACCTACTGCTATTTCGCACAAACATTGATATTATCCAAGGCAAATAGTAATTCATAGCAAAAATTACTTTCTCAACTAAAGAACCAGGTCTAGCAAACGAAGCTACTGAAGTTCTTTAGTTTTTAGATTTGAGTCAATTATTCTAAACTGTAACATATATTGTTTATTGAGAAGTGTAATCATAGGTAAACAGTTTTGATAAATTTGTTTAGCTTTTTAGGGTAGAGTTTATATTCAGGAAGGGGATAGTTACAATTGGATTGATTGTAGAGTTTAAGGTACTAGAGTTTATAGTCCCTTTGATTATTGAGTTGTAACCTAAAATTGCTCTTTGAAGTTAGTGAAGTTTTGATGCAAATTCTACGAGGGTTTGTAGTGATTTTACTCTCTTGAGCTAGAAGACTTTCCACGTAAAAATCATTGCATTGTTTAATTTTCGCAGTTGATCACTTTCTATTTGTGTCTATAATTCATAGGTTAAAGAGTCAAATTCTTTAACACGCAAAAAGTGAAAGTGGCACAATTCATTGCTCCACCCCCAACCCCACTCTCCCTCTTGTGTCTTGGTGAATCCTAAATTAACATGATCTTTTAACCATCCTGTTGCATAACAATGTGGCAATGTAGGTCTAAATGATCATGTTGTATAGTTGGAAACCATCACAAGTACAGTCAGCCTACATATATTGTGCCATCTAGCGAAGCCTAGAAGAATGTGACTTGCGCATATACAATTGACTCTTTTATAATAGAATTAACAAAATGAGATATTTAAAGCGTAATAAATGATAGTTTAAATAAATATACTTTTAATAAATTATTAATTAAATATCTTTCTTAAGAGGTGTATATAAATAAGAGGTAATACTACTTAGACCATTAATTCAATTTACGCTATGAATAACAAATATAACAATCTTAGTGAAAATATATTTTATTAATTAAATGTAGTGGGGTGTAAGCATATCCTAATTAAGTAAAAGGCCACAAAAGAAAATGAATGACATCCATTTTTATAATAGCAGAAGGGTCACTTAACAGAAGGGGTCGTTAAGGGATCCTCGATCAAAACTAACAACCACAAAAATAATCATTCCCCTAAAGTAGGCTCCTTATTAGGATAATGAGGTAGACATTTAGAGGCAGTATTAGAATTTGAAGTTTATGGAATCTTAATTTACGTCAAACTTATAATTTGTCTTAGGTACTGAGTTTGCAATTAATAAATTATTCATATATACCAAATTTTCAATACAAGTACATGAGTGAAAATAAAAGCTATTGAGTTTGTCCAAACCCGCAAATGATACACGTCATAATTTTGCAACTTGCAGTCTGCAGAACATTTTACGTGGAATCTCAAAGGATACATGCATGCTCTTAAATTTTTATCCCATCAAGATGGTATAACATTAATGCATGCAACCATACCCATTGACTTTAATTAATTTATATTAAACTATACACTAGTTTTAGTTATTCTTCAAAAGCAAACAACGCAGAATTCGAAAATGTTAGGTTCATTGTTTACTCTACTTACAAGAAGATTATATTGAAATTAATATAACGGGAGAATTAATGGCGGAGTGGGTTTTAAAAGCAAGAGAGCACATGGCAATGGTTGAAATATAATGAATCGTCTCTTTTATGTGATTAAGGCGAAGAGTTTTAAGAGCAGGTGATAGGAGCACATGCATGGGCAGTGGCCGATCACGGCGTTGGGTAATTACAATTCCAATACAAATTTTACAAACGTGTATATGCTTGTATGTTCTTTCTTTGCTTAATTAATATGATTTGGACCGTCCATAAGTTTTAATTTTTTTTCTTTGATAAGTAATTAAGAGTGCTATATATATATATATCCATGTGAACCCTTGCAAATGGGGTCTTGGCCCTGTCACTTTCTTAATTTAGAAAGTCAAATCCTTGTTCTAGTCTTTCATTTATGACAATGTGGTGAATATATGTAGTAGTCAGTGTCATAAGTAAAAAAGGGTCAGGAAGTAGGGTATATTTCCTCTTTGGTTTTTTGCATATAGAGAATTAATTAATGTAGGAGGAAAAAAAGAAAAAGAAAAAATGGAATAATTATTGTTCAAAGTAGCAAAACCTGCTGATTTCTTTGTAGTAATACAATTTAAATATCTGTATATGATTAAGTGACACACTATAACTCTAATCATATGATTTCAAAACTATTCCAAAATCTAATAAGTTAAAAAGACAAATATTGTGTTCGATATGGTGCAAATATAAATATTTTCATATAAATATTTATAAATATAAATATAAATATAAAAATCCTAATCCTATTTGTTTCAATGAATTAATCCACTGACGAATAGATTCCAAATCATTTTTTATCCACAAAAAAAAAAAGAAAAAAAAAAAAGAGATTCCATATCATTAATGCAGTCAAACTTAATTTGTTTTTTTTTTTTTTAATTCTTACATGAGAGAGAAGTGAACCTTTCATTCTAAACTTACCACAAAAATGAAAAGAAACACAAAACGGAAAAAGTGCATAACTAACAAGATAATAACTATAATAACGGTAAGCACATATTATACCAAAATGCTTAATTATTTTGGAACATGAAGAAAAGTTTGACCAAGATTTACAAAGGAATTAAAAAAATGAAAAAACACATGAGACCACATGGAAATTGGCATTTAGACTTCACAGCGACTATTAGCAAGAAAATAAGTCAACCTAATTATGGTTTCTGATATACCAAACCATAAATCTGATAATTAACATGTGCTATAGCTGAGATAATCATATGAATCATTTTGTTTAATTACTAGTTCTACTTGTAATTCAAACTTCTAAATGTTCTCTTGACCAAACCCCTTTCATTTCTTTAATTCTACACCAAGACTCATCATGTAATAATAAAAACAATAACTGTATAGGGCATTATTATTATTATTATTATTTTCCTCTAGTTGATTAAGTTGCCAAAAAAAAAAACAATTTAAGTTGTTTACCTGATATTGACCAAGAAGTGCTTTTGGACAGTTTCGCTGGATCAGATACTGACGAAAAAAATTCCATTTTGAATACAGTGCCTATATAGAGTCGGTTTGAATTCGCTTTAAAAAAGTGGTTTTTCGACAGAAATATTTTAAGCAAAAAAGACAATAAATTGGGTTGCCTAGCTTATTGTTTTTGGCTTGTTTGAGTAATTTTTAATTTATTTTAAGTTTTTTTTACTTTGTCAAACACTGAAAAAAGCTAAAAGGAACTTTAAAGCTGATTTGACCAGCTTAAAAGCCAATCCAAACGCCCTCATAATCTGTGACTGGACTTAATTCTGCCCCAAAAAAATGGAAAAAGATGATAAGGAAAATAAAAGAACTGAAAAGAAATATCATTTCTTATCTTTTTCAAATAACACCAACTCAAGATTAAGAAAAAAGATGGAAGAATTAAGGAAACGCGGTTCGGCTCCAAACTTGGTTGGTAATGCATAGATAAGAATTAAGTGTAGATCCAAAGTATTCTAATTTAAAGAATTATTTCTGATTATCAGCTAAATCCTAAGATCAAGTAAAATAAAATTTTATCTCTTTGACATGTCAATTACATTTTAAATCAATTGGCAAAGTTCGCCAACTACAAATAAACAATGACTAGGTAGAAATAATATCAAAATTAAAGTCGCAATTATAGTACTAACAAATCTCCAAGTCCTGAAATAGAAAAGAAAATCTCAAGTCTTCATTCGAAATACATACACATTTTGAGGAATAGAATTGATGAAAATGTAAAATGTACGTAGATTGGAAAGAAAATTAGCACACATCAATTTCAAAACAGAAAATTTACAAAATAAGTAGTTGTTAATTTAAAAGTTTAGCCAAAAAAGAAATCCATATGTCTCAAAATGTTCGCAAATGTTTCTACGTCCTTGTATTCACATTAAGCGAAATTTGAGAAACATTTTAAGATTTAAAAATGAGTTGGTAAAATTTACCCTTTTTTCAACAAGTTGGGTATCTTCTTTTCTGTTTTTCTTTTTTTTCTCTAGTGAGTATTTGTTTTTAAACTTGGATTAATAACGGATTGGGCCCTGACGCTTGACACTATAAGGCCATTCAAACTGAGGCCTATGCTGACTCTTGCTCAACTTCTTATCTAATCAACTAATCATGATTTATCGTATTTAAGCCTAATGCAGAAAATATTGGGGTCATTACACAAATAGCCTTTTATATCTTCTAATTGGTATACATAGAATAATCTTTTTAATTTAAGTTGTTGGATACGGCTATTTAGGTTAATTCTTTTTAAAAAAAAGAAGAGTATATAATCAGCTTTAGTTAATGGGCTTAGACTGAATTCTCTTTTGAGCTTAGGACCCGAATAGTTTCTGAACATTTTAAAATTGTGACTAATTTGACTAGAAAATGTTGTTTAGTCTAAGTCTCTAAGAAAATGAGAGAAATTCATACTTTGGATATCTTTGTATTTAAAAGGATTATAGTGGCGGGGGATAACTTATCTTTTGCTGTATTATTTTAATCGTGTGGTCCACATCAATCTTAATGGAATGGATAGGGTGAATCTTTCATGAGACATTATTGAGAATGTTGAATGGTCCAATTTTTGAAAGAAAACAAAAGAAGAGCCACATATTTCCACATGAATGTAATAAAATTCTATTTTTTTTTATACGATGAGAAATATAGGTGAATTTTGTGCAAAATGACCATCATTTTCAAGGTTCAAAGCCATCAAGTTAGACAAATCTCACCGACAGTAAAAAAAGGGCATTGTGGGTCAACCGTGTTATATGGAGGTCCGATTTGGGAAAAAGAAGCAAAAGATAGTTAGTATTATCCAGGTGGAGACACCAAATGCAAAGAAGAATATGGCAAATGGACCCTTCAAAAGCGGGGCCAATTACATTACATTACAGGGCTTAATCCTATGGGCCCTCAATTTGTCCTTTTCACTTCCTTGCAACTCCAACCTTTTCACAAGTGACAAGACTAATGCGTACTTGCCCAATTCCTTTTACTATCTCCATTGACCAGAGATTGGCTAGTTTTTGAACTGTCGACAACGTACTACTTTTATCTTTGACAAGTATATGCTAGAAGAATGTCAATTTACCATATAAATCTTCTTACCGCTTCACAGCAAAAGATGCTACTTTCCATTAATTTGTAGATCGAGTGAGGTCCTAGTTCTAAATTACTCATCTTAACATACTCTTTGCGATCAATTACTTTTATCTAGACTGGGGTTTTAACAGAATTTAATTAGCATTGAGACGAGAACAGATTAAGTTTTGAACTCGATTATGTTTATAATTTCTACCTTGTTTTCTTGATTGTGGGTAAAACTAGGAAGGTGGTCCAGTAAGTGTTGCAAATTAAAAGGAATTAATATCAAGGTCCCAAAACCCTCAAGTGAGGGCATGGAGTAGTGTGGTTTAATTCTTTCTAGGTATTTAATAAAAGCATGTGACACATCCCCATGGGGTCCCAAAACGCCAAGTCTGGAAAATGTAATGCCTACTTTCTTGATTTTCAGATATACGTCAATTTTTTCATTAAATTATTATTCTTAGAGCTTAAACCCGAGACCTTTAGTTAAGGGCGGAAAGATCTCATCCATCACATTGCAAAACCCCTAAGTAGTTACCTTAATTTTTTAGTAGTATATGTTGAGCAATGATACAAAACATATAATCTACTTATCTACAGAACATTATTTCAACTAAACTAGTCATGACTGTTTGGTTATCGATTAATCATATTACTTAATCATTTTAGTTGGGGGTTCTCCTTCGTTGGTTAATGAAGTTAACCATACTCTCAAGTATAATTGGTAAAAATACAAAATCTCGTTTTAGGAACTTTCATGAATAAAAGTAACGATAAGGGCAACAATCAGAAGAGATGAAAATTTCTACTTCTTACCCGTTAATCTTAATTCCTCCCCGCCTAATCAACGAAGCCTCAACTCTATTTGGGCATTTTACAAATGAAATACTAGTGGTAGTTAAACAATTTATAATACCAAAACTGTTTATAATATCAGAACGAACGGACATAAATGCAGTGACAATACGGCGAAAATTTCTGAAGTCGACCGGATCTTGCTTGAAATTGAGGCATAGGTCATATGTAACGGGAATCTGAATTAGTTGAGCCATTAGGTTCCGGATACCATATGGTTATACCAAAACAGGGATGTATGTGGTTAACTAGCAAGGCTGAGAAATGAGTCATAATAAACAGAGAATAACATCCTTACAAATAAAATTGCAACGCAATGTACAAAATCAACTTTGATATGATTTTCATAAGACAATAGTTGAGTTCAATATTTCTGTTTCATTACATGAATGAAATTTGGACAGAATACAAAACTTTTACACCCATCACTATTACCAACATACTTTGCCCCCTATTTTTTCCTAATAAAAGAATGCTGCTGCTCTTTGCACCAAAACGAATACAAAACTCCCACTACTTGCTGACTGAACCTTTATGCTATTGAAATTTTACAATTATAAACAAACAAAAAAAATATTATTTTACAGCAATCTATATTGGGTAAAAAAAAATTGAAAAGGGAAAAAGAAGAATGAATATACAACAAATTGAATATGTCCACCTAGGACATCTTTCAACAAATCTGTAACGATAATGCACGAAACCCTCGAGTTTCCTAGGCCTCACTCGTGTAAAAATTGGAAGGCTGGATTCTCAAGAAGTTCTGTTGCAGCTTTAACATCTGCAAAATCCTTCACTTGAAGCGATTCTGAGACTTCGTCAATGGAGAACGGGATGCTGCACTCAAAGACATGTATTTGTTATAGCTAACGTTTTCACCTACTCACATTGTTCAAAAAAATTGCACTTGAGGATTTAAGTTGTCCATATCATGTCCAATCCAACACTTAGAACTGAAGGAATTTAGTCATTAGAAACTACACACCGTTCATAAGGAAAAGAACTTGTCACTAAATCTAAAATTGGTCATGTGGCAATTGTATCGATATATTTTAATAAAGATCAGTATATTAGATCTTAAAAAGCCAATAATCTTTTTACTTCTATTGATACAAGAATACAACAAAAGTTTGCACTCAGTAACTTGTTGGTACTTAAAATTGATTAACTCATATTTATCGGTACAAAATTTAGCCTTCATATTTCAGTATTGAGATTTTATCAAACATGAATTCCTGTTAGAATAAAAGGTCAAAGAAAAAGATTTACAAATAATTCCTTTTTTCAATTTATCCTTTGCAAAAACATCAATATAAATTTGAGCAAATTCCCTCCAATAAGGAGCTAGAGAAAGTCCCAAGAAAGTTATGATACGTCTAAGAAAATGAATACAATGAGCAAGGAGGAAATTGAAGAAAAATTGCATCACTATTATATAAGCCGACCTAAACTTATAAAATCAAAAGGAGAAAACTAACAAAGTCTATGAACTTTCTGAATCTTCCCTTTTTTTACATGTCATTCTTTAAAGGTAATTAAACATTATTTATAGATCTGAACTAACTGAATGGAGAATACATTTTCTTAGGGACCCAGAGATAACTTAATAATAACTTGATACTTTATGTGATATAGGCATGGACGATAATAAACCAGCTTGTTTACTATATTTTACCCTACTTCGCCCTTTGACTTCTCATTTCTGGCATAGTTGTTTTTTTCCCTTTTCTTTTATAAGGTAAGGTAATGATTTCTGGCACAGTTTACGTCCATATCTGAAAGAACTGTTATTTAATCTTATCCCCACACCTCGTATTAAAATAAACACACCTAATATTGGAAAAACACCTACATCTGCTCAAATTCAATACCTAGCGAAAAAATTGCCAGAAATCTATGCTTCCTTATTCAACCCATGGAAGAAGTTTAAAACAAATAAGTAACATTGACATTTTTTTTCATATTTTTATTTTAATATAACTATAATACAAGGAACAAAAAGAGAAACTAGAGGATCATATGGAAGATAAAGAAACAGAAGAACTGACATTCTTAGCCAAAAAGAGAAAAGACAGATGTATGTAGAAGCCCTGAAAGATATCCTATTTATAATAAGCAGAAAAAGAAAATGCAAGAACTTGCTTATGTACAAGGACAAGCACGGATCAGTAAACAAACATAAAGTGAATCTGCCAAATTTCAAGTACAGAAAGTTGTCTTTGACAATTAGAAGATAAGTTTAAAGAAGAAAATAGAAAGTCCCAGATAGTTTAGTAATAGAAGTTTAGAAAAGCTGTGTAAAGCACAATTTGTAAGTCAAATGAGTGGATGAGTTAATCAATTTTTCAACAGACAAAAGAAAACTTTTGCCATACACGTGATGGTGGTCGAGAAAATATAATGGTGACCACTACAACACTTGCACCGATTTATTTGTTAGGGGAGCAAATAATTATACTCATGCTTTTAATTACACGGAATTTGAACAATTGAAACAGGTTAATTGTCAAAATAATATCACTAGCCGCAGAATTTTCAAATAGGGATGATAACGAGGAAAAAAATTTCATGGAATTATTGGAGAATAAGGGTTATTACCACCCCAATAAACCAAACAAACAGATTTAAGTTGGGCAATGTAACTCCACGCACTGCCACCCGTTTTTCCCCATCATATTTCCTCTTTCTTTTTCCAAGACGTGATTTTTGTTTCATTTTTTACTTTTTTTTTCCCCACCATCTTCTCCTCATCATCTTTCCACCGTAACCACCTATTATTATTATTATTATCAAAAGATTTAAATCATCTTAACCCTTTATCTCTTTTATCATTATCAAAGGACCTAGATCATTTCATCAAGTTTTTGTTTGAAAATTTTGATGCTTTCTGCAGATTGAGTTGGCTGTGATGACAGGTATACTAAAATATTTAAGCTGGTTGGGTGTTCGAATTTTATACAGAAAAGGAGGCAGCGTTTACTGGAAGTGGCTCTGACACTAGCTGAGGAAAAAGACGAATGACATTTGCCCAACTCTTGTTCGGAAAATATCATTTTTGATGAAAAAATATACTGTTTGACCAGAAAATATGGTATATTCAGGCCATATGCAGTACTCTTTTGTGCTGTTTTTCACTCACGCGCCTCAAATTGAGTTAATACACCCTATTTGCCACATTAGCAAATAAGGGGGTAATAATTCATTTCTCACAAGCTTAGGGACCCTACAAACTTAAGGTGTGTAGTTGGCAAAAGAGGACAAATATTCACAACACAGAGGACAATCGCTTACCTTGAGTTATCATCCAATAGAAAAGAGTTGCTCTCGGCATTGTTTGAGTCCTCTGTCATTAACACCCTCATGCTTGATATGACCTGTAACCAAGGAGAAGGGAATTTCTCAAAATATTCAATTTATGCTCGTGGGAAAACACACAGTAGACTTCAATAAGAAAAAATCCATCACTATATCATATCTTACATCTGGGGAAACACTCCGTGTATTATAGTTGTCATCCCAATAGAGCGTACAGATTCTGTAAAGTTGCTGGACACTAAGAATCTGCAAAGAAAGAAATTCAGAAAGAGTACATATGGTGTTTTATGTTAAACTCAAGTGGAGAATTTGACAAAGAACTCTTTCGATCTAAATGGCAAAATGGCAACAGGAAAAAATCCAATTTAACTCTTATTTCAACATATGAATTTCGTGAGACAGGATTATTTACAGAGCTAATGCTGATTTGAGGAAGAGAGACTTACAGGACACAAATCATTGGTGATCTCATCATAAGATATCCTATACTTCTGATGTATAACCTGCGGACAAGTAACAAGAAAAGGCAATTTTATCAGTTGTTCTTGCAATACATAAAAACAAACCGGAAAATTGATATCAATTCTGAGTTGCAATTTACATCTAAAAGAGTAGACATGAACAAATTCTAAAAAGGAAAAAATGAGCAATAATTATCTGGCAACAAACAAGTCATGACAGCTGCAATACCAAAGGAAACAACAAGAACTAGTGATTAGCTAAAATGCCTCGAAAAAACTTCAACAGCTAAGTCCACCACTATACATTCAATTCTATAAAAAATGGCAGGGAAGTTTTGTTACAGAATTAACCATGCCTACATGCTGGAAACTTTCATCGAACCACAATGAAAGAAACTAACATACCAAGAACCCAACAGCTTGTCTAATATGTTTGAGTTCATCCCAAGATGAACCTGCATACTGCAAGTAAAGAAAAAAAAAAGGAAATGAGTTCCATTTGTTTCAATAATATTGAGCCATGACTAGCAATGCGTAAAATTACAGACATGCGGAACTTACCTCTTCTTTTGCTTGGCAGCACCACAGCTCTAGCTCAGCTAAACCAGCTTTAACATACTCCCCATTACTGAATGTACAACACTCCCTTCGGAGAAGAAGACTGCAAATTGCAAATTTGGCTGAATAAGTATTTGACAACCAACATATAATAAAGACAAAAACTTAGAATACCAAAATTCCATCACCTGTTAAAAAGTTGTACATTGATATAAGAGAAGGTCTGGGTAAATATCTTTTGAACAAGAATTGGAGGCACCTGAAAACAAACAACAAAAATTAGTTTTAAAATTTTATTTCACACATCCGTAGACATATATAAACTGCAAGCATTAGCTTTTCTTGGAAATTTTGGTAAAAGAAAAATATGAGATCCATACGAAATTTTCTTTCAATGTACAGAGAAGAGAGTTGAGGCATTCAATAATCCGCTGCCAGTGATTTGTCGAAGAGTCTTTGCCAAAGGATCGCCCACTTCTCAAACTTCCTTTGGAAGTCCTTGGTGCCTGAATTTCAACATATTACTATTAGTATGTAGAAGGAAGGCTTCAATTAAAAAATTTAGTCCAACTCTGACTATAAAACTACACTAAAAACGTAAAGGGAATAGGAAAATCTAGTGCTAAATTCGAACAATCTCAGGAAACAACCACAACGAGCAGAAGCAGATCTTTTACTTAATTTTTCTTATCGGTGTTTTACCTATTAACATATAAATGGAAAAGAATAGCTACTAGCCTAAAACTAGCTTCTCCAAAAGAGCGAGAATGATATGTATATGTACATTCTAGGCAACAAAATTTCAGTTCTTCACTCGGGTATGCAACTTAGATACTCATTCCTCCACAACTCAATGTTCAACTGCACCACTATCGTGATTGCAAGAGAAAGAAGGGATGACGCTTTCCTTTCTCACAATAGGATAGATGGTCAGTAGCTCATTACTAGGAGAGGAGTTCCCGGGAGATAGCTCTGTTTCGTGCGCATTAGAAGAAATGAGTGCTTATCTTAGCACGCACTGAAGTGACTCACATAGTGATGCTAAGGGCCGCGAAACATTGAGTCCAACCCAGGCGTTGCAAATGCAACTTAAGCTCATAAGTGGGTGTGGTAACAGATCATTTTATGTCAACATTCATCTCTCCTTCAGCAACTTGCATAGCCCTAACGATAGCTATGCACTGATAGCAACCTATAGTTTTATTATTTGCTAAGCAGAAATGGTTTTGCCTTAAAAGACCATTGACACGTTAGCAAGTCTGCTCCAACACCCCACAAACATTACCTTATCACCAAAGAAAAAAAGCAAGTCTGCTCAGCTTGTTCAATTCCTTTATCTTTACAAAATATTTAACACTATAACTTACAGCTAACAATCGTTATCTTTGGTGAGTTATAAATATTGTTGTACCAAGTAACCTAAAATGTTATAAATACATGCATCTCATTTCAGATGAACTATTTCTCAAGTCTAAGATAATCAAGTATTAAAAGCACAAGTATAAAGGTTTTCTCATGATCAAATTCAAGAGAATATTAATTGAATGCTTACAGGACTTGATATATCACACGTAATCAATTTTTCATGAAATACATGTGATAAAGAAGGAAATAGGCATTATAATCTGTTCCCCTTTTCTCAGGAGAATGAAAAACCCTATACTGGGTGACAAGGGAAACAAAAACGAAAAAAAACTTTCATGAATGTCGAGCTCCTAAAAACAAAAATTCAGAGAATATCCTCTGTAGACTCTGACCTAATACCCCATGACGCATAATATTATGTTATGAGCCATGATATCTGCTTATGAACGAAAACTGACTGAAAATCTTTAGATAAGAGTAAAATCTAGTGGAAAGGATTGGCAATTATGCATCAACCTCTAAGAGCATCCTGAACTCGCGGAAGTGGTAAGCCAATAAGGAAGAGCAGAAAGCTGTTACAAATGCAGTTAGTGAATTGCCGGGAGAATTTTTCAACAAACCTGGATGCATAAGGAAAGGAGTGATCCCAATTCCTTCTTCAAGTTATCCCTAATAATTCCATAAATCTTTTCAACATATGCTGTAAGCTGCTGCTTGAAAAGCAGAGCAGGGTATTTTGCTTCAACTTGGCGCACTACCAATGCAGCTGCAGCTGCAGCAAGATTGACTGCAGAAGGCGACGAACGAAATCCCTGAAAACAACACAGCACTATCAGCAGCTTGAAAAGACATGAGAGTCAAACTACTAAAGCTAAGTTCTATTACTCTTGACAGGACTAGATTACTATAATCAAGCTTAAACAAGAGGTGAGGAAAATTCAAGAGCTTCAATACCATTGTCATTCTCCCAAATAGAGATGTCGGAGGTTGTGGTTTGCGGGTAGGAGTTGCACCAACTGCGCCACCTGATTTCAGACTTTTTTGGATTAAGAACAACAACGTCGAGGTATTTGACAGCCAATACGCCATGTGGTCGTTGCTTTCTTGATTCTGCAATCAGTAGATACTTTGTTATGCTTCAAGTTTGTCATAATGGTTCTAAATGCAGCATCAACCTTCAAAATTTGACAAAGTAGGCCGGCACTCCAGTTTTCCTTGTACTCATGTCTCATGGATGAAGACTTACACCATTCAGCAGAAAGCGGAAACTGACAGATAAGTTTCCTATTCCATACTTTACTAATGATGGAAGTTATGTTGAAGTTACTAGAACACTGATATTCGTTTTCCATGTTTATGATTCAAGTTGCCTCTAAAACGAAACACCAAGTTAATCCTTAAATGTGATGTATCAAGTTTATTTCATACAGAAAGATATCAAATCATAATTTTAGTCGGGTTTGAATGTCTAATAAATTTAAAATCTGGAAAATTCTACTTCCATATAGAATATTTAACAATTCTCCAGCTAAGTAAAACATAGAGATTCCAAATCAAGAAGTATTTCACATTAAATTGTAATGACCTATAGTTGTTGATGATGGTTGGACCAGACAATATAAGCAGCTGACTAAAATATACTAGGTGAAAATATATTATTCAAAAGCTGCAGCTAAATCTTTCTGCAATTCTCTCGCTGAAATGCAGTTCCCATCTAGTTCAATATGCTATGATTTATAACTTCTTTTCCAACCTTCAAGCCTTTATTGCTGTCTACGGGTCTCTGATTTCCAGGATCATCTCTAATGTAACACCTCCAGATAACTTCAAAAAGAAAAACTCATCCAGGCAAGAAGGATTAGAAACCTAAGTTATCCTGCTAAAATGTGAAGTTCATGAACTTATTCAAGAGAAAATGTTGAGATACAGCTACCGACTCCACTAAAATCTGTTACGTTACTGTTGCTTGCGCATACATTATAGGTAATTAAGATGATGAAGGTCATATTGACTTCCCTCCACAATGGTTTAAACTTTAAATAGGAATGCTATGTGCAGATTTTTTTTCCTTTCCTACTCAATGCTGGTAGCAACTGCAAAATTGCTTTCTCTGTAACAATATTAAGATAACGTATATTCGTCTCCAATATTTTAATTAAATAAATGTATGTTTATCTCCTGGTCCGACCAGAACCAAGAAATCACTTTTTACTGCAGTCAGGCAACTAATGTCCAACGTTGGATTCCTTGGTCCAAATCTTCAGTTTCTCAATATCTATGAAACATGTCCATGTCAATGTAAATATAATCTGCAACTACATGTACATACCTCAATGGCTGAACCAATCATCTGAATCAAACGATCAAACACACTGGTCCTCTCGGCTTCAAAGGATTTCCAATTGAGAAGGCACTTATAGATGGTAAAAGCTGCAACAGGCTTTCCTTGGCTGAACCCCACATCCTTCATCACACAGTCAATGAGTGCATCAACATCCTCCTGTAACAAGGTCAACAAAGACTCCAGTTGACAAAACTTTCTATATCAGAAATTAAGAAAAAGATAATATAAAGTATCCAGAGAAGCACATACATGCTGTCGATCAATAGGAGGTCTCCTCAACTTGCTGTCGGGGGTTTCATAATTTTTAGAAGGAGTGAAACTCGGTGCATCCTGCAAAAATCAGTCCTCGTAAGCAGTAATTAAGAGTTTGACACCATCCTGCAAGTGACGTAACTTAATGACTACAAAAGCGTGTCTTACATTAGTCCGGTTTTCATCATTGAGATGGTGTCCATTTTCAACTATCTGAAAATACAAAACATTGTCTCAAGTTTGTTAACAGTATTTGTCAATAGGAAAGAGAAGAATGAAAATGATGATTTTCCCCTGGTAAGTACCTTGGAAGCCGGACTAGGTGAATGATCTGAAACCCGCTTAGCAGGGGTTAACAGGGCCTGCTGCCGAAGAATCTGGTTCTCAGATTCCATGTCAAAAATTTTCTCCTCAAGCCTAATAGCCAAAAAAAAACACCAGTGATGAGTAATGAAAGTTAGCACTAGACCTAAATGTCAATACATGTGTTTGTACGACAATAAAACTTCTATACATTTATTCAATTCAAGCAACATATGCCAATAAATCCATTCAACCTTTGCATAGTAGTCTTCAACTGAACGATCTTGGACTCTGCCTCCATTGCTTGCTTCAACCGCTCCTCACTAAGTTTATTTGTTTCTTCATATTTTGTTTCTGTTTCACCAATCTTCTTTTCTAGAGAACTTACCATACTCTAATAGTCAGAAAAAATAATTATCAGAACTTGAATGCCAAGCGGCTTCAGTTAATAAACGTAGCAAGCAACAATAGACATCTGGCTTTAATGTTTTGGTTGACCTACCTTTAGGTTCTCATTTTCAATGCTAAGTTTGTTCATCAATTCATGGTCAATAACGGGGACTTCCTGTACAATAGGGATTTGCTCTGCTGCCCGTTTTGCATTTTCACGTTCTTTGACAAGCATTTCCTTGGTTTCTTTGAACTGAACTTGCAGCTCCTGAAAAGCAGATTGTAGTTTTGCACTTTCTTGTGTTTTTGCTTCTTCAAGATCCGCCTACAAAAACGGAATTTGAATAATAAGCTGGAAGGAAGAAACAAAATGATCACATAAATAATGGTGGAGATGGGACAAGCTTATATTCTCACTAGCATTACTTCTATTCAGCATGCACAAAAGTTGAAAGTTTTTGGCACATTTGCTGACATGCATCCTTTTCAAGCTAAGTAGCTTTCAACCAATGGGATACTGGATGTGATTCAATCACCCACAAACCACTGTTTCCAAATGATATAAAACAAAGACAGCAAGAAAGTGACCCAAATCTCTCAAGGAGCTGAAGCAGATCATTACTTACACCGAGTTCCTCTATTCTTGTGCTTTAGTATTAGACTCACCAAATACAATTATAGAGCTGCGTGTATCTGTTCTAGTTCTAAACACTACCCACAAAATCCTTAACCTGATTAACAGGCAATATTTGGTATTACTTATTACGGCAATTTTTGGTATTTTCTTCCCCAATTTTTAATGGATCAATAAAGGCACCTACGAAGATTAAAGAAGATTGTTCTGGGAATTGCTTTAGAGAATGCATTGATCAAGGATATTTTGCGTCATGAAAAAACAAGTGCCAAAATGTGGCTGAACAATTATGTATAGAATTTTATCTACTGACCCTCATGCGTTTCTCCAGCTGCAATCTCCAAGTTAATTCTTCAACTTGCTTCTCTAATTTATTCTTTGCAGCTTGCAGAGCCCCAGTCTCCCGTGCAGCCTGAATAGGGATAAGTAAGAATAGAACTCAAGTCAAAGGATAAATTGAATGTAGCAACCGAACAAGAGTCATATTAGCAAGCATATTCGTATCTTTAACTATTTTCAGTTGAAGTGCACGATGCGCGGAGAATATGTATGGTTGACTTTCAATATGACTATGTTTAACACCAATCAAAAATTTTTAAAAAAAAAGGAATCATCTATAGATAACAACTAGTTGTTGAAGTACTATCACTGGAATATGGAATAAAATCAATTCGTACAGATGTATAAAGTACTGATTTAAATGATGTATTACGCTTTTGTTGAACAGGAACCTAGAAAAGCATGGCAATCCAGCAGTAGGGAAAAACAATATGCAACTTTAAGCTACGTATAATGATTTTTGCAGTCCAAGACTCCAAGTGGTTGCTAAAATAAGGCCTTAATTCTTAATAGGAGCCTTATTTGTAGTCTTTGATTCAGTACTATGGCTTGCAAGTTCATGGAGGTAGAGAACCATCTTAAATAACTTTGATTCAGTACTATGGCTTGCAAGTTCATGGAGGTAGAGAACCATCTTAAGTAACTTTTTTTATAACGGTGGTGTTTGGGCCAGCTTGCATGCACCTCAACGAATCCACCGAGTACCTGCTACCTCCCACCAACACAAATACAGAGTAACTTTGCCTACCAAGACTTAGGCATATTGGAGGAATTCACCAAGTGTCGCCACTGTTTGAATTTGAACCTGGTTCCCAAGGTCCCCAATATTCAATCGCTATGCCACCCCTTTTGGGGTCTTTTTTGTCTTATGAAGTCACCCCCTTGGGACCTTTTAAATAATTTATTTTAAGAATTGAACACGGATTCCCTTAAAGCAGTCACTCCCACTTCCTTGGCCAAAATCATGAAAGTAACTTTTCAATTCAAGAATTTGATGTCAGCACAAGAACCATTCGCGATCAGTTTCTACAGGGTTCAACCATATAGTAATCTTATATACGAGTATCTGACAATTTTCAGGTAGCATATATAACCAAAATAAGACAGCTTTAAAGAGTGAAAAATTTGTCCAACAAAGATGATAAAGAGAGATGCAGAATGAGAAATTACCATCTTCAGTTTCTTGAGTTCCTTACGAGCAACTCTACCTCTCCAAGCACATTGAGTGGTAATTGCAGCTTTCTTGAGCTTCTTAAATTTCGAACACGCCAAGAACTTGCGACAATGGCTCTGGACATATAGTGTGAGGGTTCATAAAATTCAGCAGTAGCTTTTGAGATATATTATTCAGTTGGAAAACTGTTGCGAATAGACTACATCTATTAAAGTAATCTATCTCAAATTTTTAAATGTTATCCTTCATTTACCCCCAAGGTTTGGTTCAACCATTTACAGTCCTACCATAAACCTGAAGGTCATGAAATTGAACCCCGCTTATCCATAACCTTAGCCTAAGCTTACCATTCTCCTGAAACAAGAAAGAAAGAAAAAGCCAGATTTATCCTTCAGATATTGAAAGGTTACCTGAATAATAATTGCTGCTTTGTTCTGCCTTCTGAATCGAAGCTCATCGCGTGCAGCCATCCCACGCAGTCCTGTCTGAATTGAAACAGCTGAGGACCATAACTCTTTGTAAGCCTTCCTAGAAAGATGCATGCGCACATTTGTCTGGATTCTAAGAGAAGCTGCTTCCCTCCGCAAGCTCTCATATACACGTCGAGCAAGTTCCCCTACAATAACCAAATGGAAACAATCAAATGACTGACATGATTCCTAATGTGCATCCTAAAGTACGAACCCGTGTATGCAGCAAAATAATTACCTCGGCACAGAGATTGTATCTGTATTGTTGACCGACGTAACAACGTAAAACTTCTCCGAGCCATGTAAGAACGAACTTTTCTCTGGATAATGCTAGCAGATCTCCCAAGCACCTCTGTCCTTCGACCATCCAGCTCCGCCATTTGACCAGCTCTTAGAAACACCTTCGTTTTACCAATCTACAAAACCAAATAAGGACCAATGAATGGCTTTCAAAGCCTAGACATGGCAGAAGTCTCACAAATGAAACTAGGACGAAGATTTTATATTCAAACCATATTAAATTGTGCTAATAAAAAGAGCAAAAACAACTCTGTGAAGACAATAAATACAGCATATTAAACTTGCAACTGAAGTTTGCAGCATCTTGAGCAGAAAAAACAGTATACACTAGGAGAAGAAAAACTCAAAAAGTGCATTTTAGCACTCAAGGGTCAAGAAGAGGAAAATGGACTAAATTCAGGAGCCCATTTGAGATCAGCCAAATCCAGAAAGAGGTCAAACAAAGATTTTCTTATTATTATTTATTTGCCTATTTAGTTATCAATCATTAGGTCAAAACAAGAAATTTGCAAATCTAAACAAGTTCAAAGCACATCCATGAGGAGTCAACCAACAAAAGAGACAAGAAAGAAGACCATATATGAAATCATTTGTCAAAAGCTATTACCCAACTAGTAATAGGGCAATGATATGAAAATAAGATAATGACATAGAAGAGATGGAAGACAAGCCACAAAGGTAAAAGCAATCAACTTACGATCCTCCAAACATTTGTATTATACATTCTTTTAAATATGGCAATTAAGCATAACAATACAACATAGGACACAACTCACTTGATATATCTTAGTGAATAAATGGTTACATGCGTACAAGTAAACGGCTACGTTCAGAAATTTAACACATATTTACAGTAAATTCACATGATTTTTCTGACATTCTGAAATAATACAAAAGATAGAGAAGTACATGCAAAAGTTTGACAGTATTTCATATCCCAATAAAGTAATTTCAAAAAATTACCTGGTAGCCTTCAAGTCCAACTTTCTCCAAGAGCCTTTTGCATGCAGCGACCTCGTCCGTACTGTCATGAATTGGTCAAACATATAAAATAAGAATCTGTTAACAATTTGAATTACAAAAAGTAATAACATACCTTCCATCTAAAACTTCAGGCGAAAGGATGCCAAAGCGATCCAGAAACTCATAGAATGGTTTCCGTGTAGGATATCCAGCCATGCTTATTCTAATTGCTTCCATCACTCCCTAGAATTAAAATTAGAATTAGAGTGAGTGCAAATCCAACTCACACAGGCACTAACAACAAGAAAATTCAATGCTTGCTTACCCCACAGCGCAGCTGCTGCAGAACATTGTGATTCTCAAAGATAGCCGGCTTTAGCAGATTATTAGGCTTCACACATCGAATATAGTGGGGTTCTGTTGCACTTAATGTTTCAAGCAAAGATTGCAGTTGTTGCTGCAAAAATAGAACGAAAGGAATCATAGTTCAACGTGCTCCCAGCCATAGCAAGGATAAGAGGGAAGAGCAAAAATGAGAAAAAAGAAAGTGCAATTTACGTGCCTTAAACCTTGTGCCAATTGAAGAGAATTTTGATTGTTTTGAGGATTCCTCATTTGATGTTGGAAACAACCCAGATACAAAGGAACACGTTGAAGCACTCAGTAGCGCCTGGTGCTCAGCAATAACATAATCTTTGTTTTTCTCCAGAAACAACTCGGTTTGATACGTGACCTGGAGAAAATAACATGCATATAGTATCCATGCTGTGTGTTAATTAACAATTCTAAACAAGATATTAGAAATGGTATATATATCAAAAGAATCAAAAAACTTACATCACCAGCATAATGGCATATAGTGAAGTCAGAACGAGCCAACTTGGGCTTGCAAAACCGCTTATGGTTTTTGAAAGTTTGATAGAGCTTTTGAGCAAACGTGTCATGAGTAGATCTAGGAAACATGCTACAAACATGAAAAGAAAACATTGTGAGCATCCTAAGCAACCAAACATGAGCATGAGTAGCGCAAATAAGTGCGACAATTGTAAGTGAGAATGGATGATAAGGCTACAGTTATTTTTTGTGCACCCACAAACTTCCTATATATATAGAAGATTGGGTATTGTTCATAGAAAACCACATCTTTTGTAAGGTTTTCTACTTTTTGGTATATTACTTGTATACAGGTGTGTTTCGCCCTTCATCAACAAAATTTATTACTTTATCAAAAACAAAAATGATAAGGCTACAAGAAAAACTTCAGCAAGTTACTTACCAAGCTTCATCAAGAAGTGCTATAATACCACCTGGTTTCTGAGCAATGGAAAAATTAAGATGTCACCAAAATAAGGAAAGAGGAAGTAATTAAGTGCTAGTCAAATGCAAATAAGAAAAAAAAATAAACTGAATGACAAAATGAAGGGCAAACGAAGTTATCTATGCTCTATTATTAAGCAGATCTTTGATAAGGAAGAAAATAGAAGATGTTAGCCAGTTAGCTCATTAGATTAGCCGATGTAAATAACATGATTTTTGGTCTTCTACTACTAGAACATCTCCGTAGATTTTTATATTCTCTGCATAAGCCTTTTTGCTACCTGTTATTACTGCATATCAATGGAAAAATCATCTCTGAAGCTATTAAACCCTAAACCTGCAATAAGGAAACCCTTAACCCAAAAGATTCTACGATCACAACATGTTAGCAAAACGAGTCTGAAAAACACTGCATCAGTAAATCCAACAAATGTTTGCAAAGAGAATAACATATCCCTAATGAAACGCAAGTGAGTGCCAAAAGAACTGCAGAGATTTTACAAAGAGGAAGCAGCAACTTTTCCTTTACCGACTCAACTGACTAGAAATATATTCTGGGACATTTGCAAGTAAAGAATTGTAAAACCTTATGCATCCAAAAACTCAGCACAAACCTTTTCTATCAGATCAAGTATATCTTGATTATCAATGAACTCAATGTAGCTCCAGTTAATTTCTTCTTTTGTATATTCTTCTTGTTCCATTTTGAAAACATGCTGCAAAAACATTGGTAGGTTTCATAAAGCTGTGCACAGGACAAAAAATTAGTGCGAAAAAGATAAGGAGACAGCCAGAACCTGATTGAAGTGCTGCTGAAGCTTTTCATTTGTTAAATTGATACAGAACTGTTCAAAGCTGCAGACATAACCCACAAAAATGATGCATTATACAAAAGGATATCCAAAACTACTCAGCTTTGAGATGCAAACAAATTTCAGACACACTGGAGTTACCAAAATGTAACAAGATACTAAAGTGTGTGTCCTTAAGCTTACACGGATAAAGAAATCGAGAACAGTTAACTAACAACTAACAACGAGATCTTAAGTCCACGCTAAATGTGATCGATGAAAGTGATCAGATAAATACAATATAATTTCAATAAACTAAATGTGACCCTTGACGCAATGTGAAGTACCATGCCACTTGATTGCTCTTGGAGATGTCAAGGGAATTCTTTAAAAGTTCACTCCAAGAGACAACTCACGTACAATCCAACCAAAAGGCAACAAGTAAAGCACCTGTTAGTCTTGAAACTCTCAAATCCATAGATATCCAGCACGCCAATCAAAGATTTAGAATTGGGATCTTGACCAATTGAACTATTAATCTTATCAACCAGCCTGCAAACCAAGGTTGAAGGGTATGATAAACTGATAATTTTTTTTGTAGTAAGTAAAGAATACTACAAACAAATAAGATAACTGAACCTGTCACGTATTTCCTGTCCAGACACAACTAAATCTTACCAGTCAAACAATCTTGAGTACACAACTTTTGCAAGAGCGTCTCTACTGGTAAGTGCAGCTTCTGGATCCAGCCATTTGGTGATGGTTTCATCACGAGTTACAATAACGCGTTTGCAAAGGGAATCCTCTAGAGCCTTTACGTCACACCTATGAGTAAAATATAAGTTTAGTGGCTACTATATATATATATATATATATATATATATAAGAAATGCTTCAAACCAGTAAAAGAGAATAGTATGCATTGATTCAATGTTCAAAATATACCACTTACATGAATAGCTCAGCAGCAGTTCTTAGATGAAACCAAGATTTCTCATCTTTGGGCACAGACGAGTCTATCTCCTTCCCCTTTGCAAATTCAATGTTCCCAAGATGGAGAATTGCTGCCACTACTCGAAATATTGCATCCTGGGAAGAATGCACAAGGTAACCAAGAAAGTATAAGGAAAATCTAGATTTAAGCATATTTTACTGTCACTAGTAATTTCCCAAAGATACCTGCTCTTCAGAGCTTATGCCAACAACATCCATGGCCCTTCTTGTAGCCAAGTACTCTTTGGAATCATCAATCTCATCTAGCTGGAAACAATTTGTCTGATTGAGGTAATGAAATGTCCTGGGATTGTCCAATTTGAACCTTTTAATGTCCTGAAAGTGGAGAAAATAAAATAAGAAGTTTGGTAAACATGTTCATATGAAAGATTATTCCTCGATATGAACTAAGATATCAAAGAGAGAAGGACAAGGAGTTAAGGATACAGGCAAAGACATAGCAGAACCTAACTAATGATGTTATTAAACTTTTTAAAAATGAATTGTAGAAATGCAAAGATGTTTTCCCTATATCAGCTACACAAACTAAAGTATGGTACTATTTTTCTACTATAAGGGGCAAAGCATACTCATGAGGGCCACAAATAACAAATATTGAAGCTGCCGGGTTACCTATCAAGAAAAAAATCATAAGTCGTGTAGATTACACATCTTTTACCCTTCAATACTTACACTCTAAAGAAGATTTGATGTTCAATGGAATAATCCATATTGGACTATTATTGAACTTCTGAAGCCAATCACAAAATATAAAATCAGCCAATAATATAATAAGCTTTCAGAGGAGAGAACAGTTTACAATGTTAAATCAGGTGCCATTAGGAAAAACAGCATAGGTGGCCTGTAAAAGCGAGAGTGCAACAGCGAATGAAAAAGTTGGTTGAATTTTCCAACAAAACATAAGAGGGAACTGAATATTCAAGCGGGTAACAATATAAAATACAGCGTGTTCGGGATGCTTATTCTTCCTAGAAATCCATCTAATGAAGTAAATAGTGGTTGCATTACCTCTGGGGGTGCAGCACAAATCATGTAGAAGCAATGATAATTTCTCTCAGGATCAGACACCTGGCAAACACGAGATCTTTCGAGTAAATACGTTCTGACAGCAGCTCCTGAAATCCTTCCCTTCTGGTCAAACTGGATTTCCACAAACTTACCAAAACGACTGCAATCGAAATTACAACCATGCGGCAATTATTTCCAAAAAACAATCCAACCAGAGGTTACTATATACTTATGTCCTCTGATCACTTAACAAACTGAAAAAATCTTTCCAACCTTGAGTTATTGTTTCTGACAGTTTTTGCATTACCAAATGCTTCCAGAACAGGATTAGACTGCAATATGCAAAAATGCAGCCATCGCGAAGATTAGACTAAGATTCGATGGCAACAGATGCTTCAAAAACAACAATTATCGACAATCAATTGTCCACGTTCTAGGTACAACAGTGTAAGATTTATTACCTCCAGAACTTGCTGCTCGACTGATCTACTACCTTCAGCTGCAGCTCTCCCGCCCATGTAAGCAAGATAACGCATGAGTTGCTTGGTGCTTTCTGTTTTACCAGCGCCACTCTCCCCACTAACCAATATTGACTGACTTACTCCTTCATTGATCATAAGTCTGCATCCACAGTAAATATATTTTTTAATGACAATTTCAAAATAGACTGATTGGTTCATAAAAAACAGAGAAGCACAGACCTGTATGCCGCATCTGCAACAGCATAAGGGTGTGGACTTAGCTCCCCAAAAGCTGCACCTTTATATTGGGCCATCATATGTGTATCATATAAGTGAGGTAGCCTTCTAAAAGGATTGACAGCGATTAATATATTCCCTGTATATGTCTGAAATCATCATTTATTAGATTACTTCATTAAAGACAATTACATCGGAACACTAAAAGGAGAGATCTTATAAAATGACAAGAAACTCACATATATTTCATTAATATCATATCTAGCCTTTAAATTATGCAGGACTCCTGGTTCATGCAAATAAGCCAGCTTCGTCATATCATCGACACCAGATGGCGGAGCTTCAGCATCTTTGGCGTAGACATTAGAAGACTTAACAACAACCTGCCATAGATTTCAGCAAGTAAATGAACGAGGTTCATCATATTCCAGAACTCTGATTGATTACCAATGTGTTAGAAAGAGTACGCAAGATACAACTCAATGTCCTATTCGTTGGATGAACCAGCTCATCATTTACTCCTTTCTTACAATAAGATGCCATGTGCTCACTTACCGTTTTACCAGAAGTGCAGAGAACCTTTATGTCTGAACCATTAACCTCCAAAACTTCCCCATCTATCCAGGCTACATCAGGATCCTCCACCCAAACAAGAGAACCAACCGGTAAACTAACAGAAGCAGCCTGCAAATACAACAATGTGGGATTGCCCATTCAGAAATATGTATTATAGCCCATATCAATGGTTTATACTCTTCTATTCTGCCCTAAAACTTATAAGCAAACTGAATACAACTCAGATTGAGGCTGCCACATAAAGGTCATGATTTGTTTATCATTTTATTATGCTGCAACAGCTCACTACTCACTCTCGTTGACCACTAAAACGTTGTAGAAATACATGAGAGTGCACCACGAAAATTAACTTAATTTACCAACTTTACTTTGAAAAGCATGACAGTAGCAGAAATTAAACGTAAACCATGACCCCACCTCCAACCCGCTAAAACAACAAGTCAATAAACTAAACAAATTGGAGAAGAAAAAAAACACTACCATAGTACTTCAGCTTTACTAAACTCGTAGCATCTAAGAATTTCCTAACCAAAGCAGAAGCTTTGACAGTACTTAGTCAGCAATAGAAAAAGGCATAAATAAGTCTAATAACCATGACCAACTTGACCTAAAATTAACAATTCGACCTAAAAGAAAACGATACAAATTAAAGGAAAACAACATAGTCCCTTCAACATCAATACACTTGTAGCAATATATGATTACTCTCAACCAAAGCTGAAGTTTTTACAGTACTTAATTAGCAAAATAAAATGGCATAAACAAGTGTTAGTGAACATGACGAAATTGACCCAATGGCATAAAATATCAATCACACAATCTAATAAGAATGAGGAATACCCTTTAAATCGAATAACCTGTTCAAAACAAACAATATATCAAGAAATGCAAATCAAACAATGCTGTACTGCAATAACAACAGAAGAAGAAATAATCCAATACCATATTTTAAATGAGTCCAATCAGATCAGATTGTTGGGCGACTTATAAATCAGCTTCTGAATTCAAACAGATCAAGAAACCAGTGACTGAATAAACCCAGTCTGATTTTCTCCTCAAAATGACAAGTATAAAGCAAGACTCCACTTTTCTTCTATTGCTCTCTGACTTCAACTTGACTCAAATCTTTTTCAAGCTTTTTCAAATCAAGATCTAGTGAGCAAATGAACTGGAAAAAAAAACCTTTATTCTGTACCAATAACCAGTCCGATTTCTCGTGGAAAATTAAAGAAAAATCGGAGAGGTTTAAAGATTTCGAGAAAATGCTCTAACGAAGAGCAAAGAATTGAGGCTTTGTTTTGAGTTTTTTGGTTTTCGTCTTCTTTTTTTCTTTTCTTTTTCTTGCTTCTTTCACAAAGGCCACGTTGTTTGGGGTTTGGACTAAGCTATACTAATAAGTAAGTATTTTAATGAGTAATTGTAATTAAAGAGAGTAATAAAAATATCTGTTAAATGAACTGAATACCAAGTCTACCCTCCTAGATTCGCGTTATTACAGCGAGTACCGAAATCGAACAGGTCAGAAACGCGGACAAGATACTGTCCGTGGTCCCCACCGTTTAAAACGGCGCGGCGGTAATGTACCGAGGATATAGCGTTTGATTAGGTTATACGACATCGTGTGACGTTGTCAATTTATGTTTTGTCAAATTAGGGTAAAAATGGATTCCACTAGGTAATTAAGCAACAGTCAGTTTAGGGGAGTCGTAATTAAGCTGTTTGCCGCAGTAGGACTTGTGGTCAACTTATTACCCACAGGTAGGTGAAAGCAAAAAGGGAAACCTATACACCTACTCTAATCAATTGCTCAACAGTGTCTTTTCTTTTTCTATTTCTTTACCCAATTCGCCAAATTTTCACGGTACTAAAAGCCTTTTTTTTTCTTTTTCAAAAAATATATATATGTTTTCAAGAGCTGAGGTGTTTGACTTAATTTTTGAGGAAAAGAGTAAATATTTCTGAGTAATAGTTAGTAAACGTTATTTTTTATTGTGAAATAAAACCTTAAAAAAGTAGATTCACCTGAGAAGTATAAGCAGAATTAGTGTTCAATTTTTTCATCACAAAAGTTCAATACTCAGATTTCATATTTAATAAACTATCCTATTAGTACTGAAAAATCTAACCTCATATTTACTTTCGATAACACATCTATACTAGAGTCTCATAAACATGTTATTACCTAGGAGTATTTAATAAAGTTGTGGCTTAACGTTGAATCTTGATAAAAAGCCTTAATTTAAGAAGAAAAAAAGTTTGTGTATATTAGAAGTCTATTTCTAAATTTTTTGAGATGCAATTAACATATTTTTTAATTAATTTATTCTAATAATTTTTTAATTGATGATATAGCTAATTCATTTTATCTCTTGACGAGCGCAAAACACAACACGAATTCACTCGATGATTAATTCAAACGTGTAGTTAAGACTCCTCTCTCAATTAAGCGCTGTGAAAATATACAAGCATGCGTTAATGGATTAGTCTTCAGGAAAACGTCTCTCAAATATTCTCCCAATTTGGTTTAATCAACAATTTAACAAGCTCTTTCGATTACTTAAGAGAATCACTGAATTAAACCAAACAAAGTAATGCAAAGATAATCACCAAAATATTCCTCTTTTGATTAAATAAACCGGTGAATAAAGTTGCAACAATTCAAAACTCCATAAACGAATTCAAGCAAGATCTAGAGTTAAAATTCACAAATATTTATCAAAATACCATATCGGACAAACTCTAAGGTAAACTACTCCATAATCATGAAGGAATTCATCACAATTATAATTAAAGAGTAAGAAAGCATCAATCTAACGTTACAATCTAACCTCCTGTATTGAATCGACGGAAAGATGATGAAATCTTGTGTCTTGTAGCCTCCAACGCTCTCCCCACGCTCCAAGGTCAAAAATCCCTTAAAAAAACATCTTTTTGGTATATTTATACCATGTAGGAGTGGGCCCCGCGAAACTACCTTTTCCCAACCGAAACAGGAAAGTACTTATGAGAAAATCGTACAGGCGCGCTGCGCCATGCGCCACCCCACGGGGGCATTAGTAAGGCAGTTCAGAAAGCGAGTTTCTAACAGGCAGCAGAATTTTCCACTACCACGCGCCATTCAGACGCGGTCCTCGACCTCAGAACGCGATCCCAATTTAATTTCTTTGGCTTTTGCTCAGACTTCGGAGCTTCACATTGTTCAATTTTGTTCCAAATTATCTTTTTCAATCAAAATCACTTTCGACAAGGCGTAAATCACATAATAAGTGCAATACGGTAATATTTAAGCTTAAACACAAGTAAAATATAATAATTGGAGTGTAAACTACGACTAAAATATGGGATTATAGCGACCATCAATACCCCACACTTAAATCATTGCTCGTCCTCGAGCAATCAAACTACACTTCACATAGAGACGGCCTTCTTATCAAACAACTTCTCTAACTCATCACGCCAAGAATATTTAAATCAGACTAAGCACCATATTATAATATCCTAGCCTCAAGACTCTACTCAAAAGCACCATGCATTTTTACAACCTGCTCATTTAAACACATAAACAATAAAGAGTAGTTCCACACACAATAAAATTCAATAACAAATAGGAACTCAAGATAGACAGAATTAACTCACTCTCATAAATGAAATTCATGCGCCACATAAGGCGTACCATAGGCTTGCCCGTAGTGTAATACTCTACTAATTTGAGCTCATTCAGTTAAGGATCAAGTAGGACTTAATTGATTGTAATGTAGGCCATGGGACGGGTATGATACATTTGGATATAGTGACTACACCTCCCTGAGCATTTTAATACATGTACATTAACACATTAAACCCCACACTTGTGTTAAACCAACCCCCAACCTTCACAATATAACGACATCAAGCTCCTAATTTCTTTAAGCACAATAAGAAGAGAACTACCACTAGCACAGAATCCATTTTTTTCTTTTCTAGGTTCTGATTTTTTTCTCTTCTTCGAGCAAACTACTTCTTTTTTTTCTTTTTTCAATTCCCTACAAGTGGATCTCACTATTTTTCAAATAATACACTTTTTCTCCTTTTTCAATAGTTCCACTCAAAAACCCGGCCATACCTCCACTTAGCTTTTTCAAGCTCATAACAAATTCAAGCGCTCAAGTGAGGTAAAAGGTTCAAACAGATAGATAATTCAAACAAAGGGGTCAAGCTTGTAGTGTGATTGCCAAAGAAACAGGACTACATGCTCAACAGGGCTAACTAAGATATACATTAATTAAGTGGGTAAAAGCATATAATTGGCTCAACAAAGAAATGTCTATATTACTTCCTAGATAGAACAGGACTTTTATTTCGCTTTGCAAACACACGAGGCAAGTTCTAGACATCAACTAACATGCACAGAATATCAATAAAACCTCACTTACACGTGTTTTCTCACTTTTTGACATCCAGACTTGGTCCTCGACCCCTAAACGTGATCCCGACTTAATTTTTTAGGCTTTTACTCAGACTTCAAAGCTCCAACATGTTCAAATTAGCTCCAAATTATCTTAATAGCTCGAAATCACTTCCTGCAAGTCATAAAACACATAATAAGTGCAATACACTAACATTTAAAATCAAACGCAAGTAAAATGCAGTAATTGGAATGCAAACTATGACTAAAACACGGGATTCTAGCCTACCATCAACGCCCAACACTTAACCATTACTTGTCCTCGAGTAATCAAACTGCACTTCATATAGAGACGACCTTCTTATCAGACAACTTCCCCAACGTATCGTGCCAAGAATATTTAAAGCAGACTAAGCACTCTATCATAACATCCTAGCCTCAAGACTCGATTCAAAAGCACCATGTATTTTTCAAAAACACGCTCACTTACTTAAACATAGAGGCCAAAGAAATTACCTTTCCTTCGCAAATCATGTGCCCTCACACCAAAGATAGAGAGTAGTCCCACAACACAATAAAATTCAAGAACAAATAAGAACTCAAGATAGAAAGAATTCACTCACTCTCAGAAATAAAATTCATGCGCCACAGAGAATGTAGCATAGGCTTGCCCGTAGTGTAATACTCTATTAATTGAGCTCATTCAGTCAAGGATCAAGTATCATTTTATTTTGATTGTAATGTAGGTTGCAGGACGGGTAAAATACATTTGGATATAGTGACTACACCTCCTTAAGCACTTTAATACATATACATTAATAATTTAAACCCCACACTTGTGTTGAACTAAACCCCAACCTTCACAACATATTAACACCAAGCTCCTAATTTCTTTAAGCACGGACAAAGCAAGATTTATCACTAGCAAGGAATAATTTTTTTTAAATTTATACAAGCGCTAAATTTTTTTCCTTTTTCTGGATTTCGATTTTCTCTTCTTTTTTTTTTTCAATTCTCTACAAGTGGCTCTCACAATTTTTTTTCAAATTGTGCACATTTCTCCTTTTTTATAGTTCCACTCAAAACCCAATCATACCTCCACTTAGCTTTTAACAAGCTCATAACAAATTCAAGTGCTCAAGAGAGATAGAAGATTCAAACAAATGGTTAATTCAAACAAAATGGATCAGGCTTGTAGTGTGGTTGCCAAAGAAATAGGAATACAGGCTTAACGGGGCTAACTAAGATACACATTAATTTGGTGGGTAAAAGCATATATCTGGCTCAACAAAGAAATGCCTATATTACTTCATAGACTGAACAAGACTATTATTTCGCTTTGTAAATACACGGGGCAAGTTCTAGACATCAACCGACATGAATAGAATATCACAAAATCTCACACACACGTTGGCACATAACTTACTTAGGACCGGATTTATCCCAACTCTATAGTCAAAGCAGTTAAGCAAATCCACAATCAAACAATTTAAGGTACTTATTTAAGAGTCAAGAAATGAGCCCAGGCGTCACACTTAAGCACTCACTGCTCTCAAGGAACAACAATGTCAAGGAAAGTCATCTCCATTCAATACATAGCACAAGACTTCACTACTCCTACTAAATGAGAAACTAACTACACCCGGTTCAACAAAAACCCTTGAAAAAGAACCGCGACATAAAAAAAATCAAGCGAAAATTATTACACTACCTAAGAAAAACAAAATATTTTTTTTTTTTCTACTTTGATCCCCAAGAAGACAGTCGAGAAAATCCATCGTGAGGAAAAGTAAAAAAAAAATCAATAAAAAAAATAAACACATATATACATATATATATTCCCCCCCCTCCCCTCCCTCCTTTCCCCCCTTTCCCCCACACTTTAAATTGTGGCATGTCGCCATGACACACAAATAAAAAGCAAGAGGTAAAAGAAACTTTCCTGATTCATTTAGTCGAGGTCTGAATCAAAGTCGCCATCTCCTTTGCACACCCAACCCAGTGCACACATCCATGCTGAGAGCATTTTTTTCCGCCTTCTTTGGGTACACCCTACACTTATCAGCTTGACTGTCTCCAAGTTGCTCCTTCAGGGCCCCTATTTCTCCTTCCATCTTGAAGATCAGCCTTTCATCCCCCACTCTAGAGCCAGGAAGGGCCTTCCTAAAATCAGCGGGACGTCCTATGTTCACCACAATGAAGTCCATCGAGAACACAAATTTGTCCACCCGAACTAGCACATCCTCCACTATTTCTTCCGGTATGATTGTGGTCTGATCTGCCGGCTGCAAGAACACAGGTACCGATCTAATCTCTCCTCCAATTTCCTGAAAATAAACAAAGGCATAAGATTAATGGAAGCACCTGAATCACACAAAGATTTTTTAAATTTAGTACTTTCTTAAGAGCAAGGTTTAGTAAAACCCCCCTGGATCTCCATATTTTTAGGGAGCTTATTCTGCAAGATGGCACTACAATGCCCTGTGAGCTTGACCACCAATGTCTCTTTCGCTTTCCGTTTCTTGGAAAATATCTCCGTCATGAATTTAGCATAAGTTGGCATCTTTGAAAGCACCTCTATGAAGGGTATATTCATATGCACCTCCTTGAGCACTTCTAGAAAGTGCACGAATTGTTTGTCCAACTTTTCTCTTCTTTGCTTCCAGGGGAAAGGTAGAGCAGGCATGTATTTGCTCTCTTCAGTCTCATTAATTGTTGCTTTATCATCCTTCTTCTTTTTCTGAGATCTAGTCTTCCCTTCTTCTTCAAACCATCATCTACCATTCCTGCAGCTTTTTGCATGTTATCATTTTTTTGCTCTTCCACAATCTCCACCTGTCTTTCACTAGGCTCATCTTTTTGCTTTGCTACGGGATCCTCCAACTTGTGCCCACTCCTCAATGACACTGTATTTATTGTCTCTTTTGAATTTCTTTCAGTATCAGCGGGGAGCGTTTCCGGGACCCTCTCAGATAATAGAGTAGCTAGTTGCCCAACCTGTCTTTCCAGGTTTTGAAAAGTCGTGCCCAGTTCTTTGATAACTGCACCATGTTCCCGTATAGCTGAGCTATGATTTTCAAGTCGCTCATCTGTCTTAATGATAATGGCCTTCATCAGATCTTCCAAGCTAGACCGATTGTACTATGATTTTGAAAGCCTTGAGCTCCTTGTTCCTGGGGCCTAGAGTTATTTTGCTGTCATGAGTTCAGGCTACCACTTGATGAATTCCAAGAAAAAGGCGCATTTGTTCCATAGGATTGAAATTGTTACCATTCTGGTAGTTGCCTCTATCAAAGCTTCCCACAACATTTACCACTTCATCTGCAGCTACGGCCTGACACTCATGCGTTGGATGACCCATTCCACAGAAATCACAAATCGGTGATGGTTGGCTCTGGACCTTGGTTGAGGTCAGCTTTCTTATCTCTTTGGCCATGGCGTCTAGTTGGGCTTGCACTGCGGTGTTAGAATCTACTTGATGAACCCCAACTAATCTTCTTCTATCATTACTCTCAGCAGGCCACTAGTTAGCATCTTTAGAAAGCTCATCAAGAATTGCCACAATCTCCTCAGGAGTCTTCTTTATTAAAGGACCTCCAACTGCAGTGTTTAGAGTTCGTGGCGAGGGAGGTGTCAATCCATCCTAAAAATCCTGGAGTTGCATCCACAATTCAATACCATTATGCTGACACTTCCTCACTGTCGCCTTGAATCTTTTTCAGGCCTCAAAAATTGTTTCAGTGTCCGTCTGGCAGATGTTGTGAATTTCTCATCTAAATTTCACTATTTTTGTGACTGAGAAGTATTTGTCGAGAAACTTTTAGTCAAATCTTCCATGTCCTAATCGACCCTGTTGGTAAGCTACGAAGCCAGTGCTTCGCGTCATCCTTCAGTGAAAAGGGGAATGCCTTAAGTATATTGCATCTTTTGACGGTCCGCTGTACAGGAAGGTGTTCATGATTTCCTCAAAATCCATCAAGTGAGTGTTAGGATCTTCATTCACCTTCCTTCTGAAGACACAGTTGTTCTGGATAGTTTGAATCAAGCCTTGCTTCAACTCAAAATTATTCGCTGCTACTAATGGAGGTCTGACACTGGACAGTCCCTGATTATAGACTTGTCTGGCATAATCACCCAATGCTCTACTAGGCCTGGGTACCGCATTCTCGAACTGATCTTCAATCAAGGGACGACTCAGATTGAATCTTCGACCCCTATCATCTTCGACGGTCTCCACAGCAGCTCTACGGGTTGCCTCAGTTCCTATCCTTGCAGCTTCTTCTCTATGTTGTACTGCCTCTCTTGCAGCTAAATCTACCTCGTATTCACCGTTATTAGCCACGTGTTCTTGGGTTGAAGTTTTCCCCAAGAGCTTTCCGATGAACTCTTTCTCTTTCCTCAGTTGCTACAAGTGTTTTTCCAACTCCGGGTTGTAGGTTATTACTTCTTTAGAAGAAGATTGAGTCATACACCACGAACTTAACCTATTGCCTGCACACGGAGGAGAAACCCGTTAAGAATAAAATAAAAATAAATTCCTGAATTAGCACCAAAAACTATTTTGAACACTATTGATTGCCAATTCCCGGCCCGCCCCCCTGAGAAAATTGCACTACCGCCCAGCGCCCCGCTACACATGGCATGGGGCGCTAGTGCAAAATTCCTGCAGAGTAATTTTTATTTTCTCACTTTTTGACATCCAGACTTGGTCCTCGACCCCCGAACATGATCCCAACTTAATTTCTTGGGCCTTTACTCAGACTTCAAATCTCCAACTTATTCAAATTAGCTCTAAATTATCTTAATAGCTCGGAATCACTTCCTGCAAGGTATAAAACACATAATAAGTGTAATACACTAACATTTAAGCTCAAACATAAGTAAAATATAGTAATTGGAGTACAAACCTTGAATAAAACACGGGATTCTAGCCTACCATCAACACATTGGCACATAATTCACTCAGAATCGAATCTATCTCGACTTTCTAGTTAAAGCAGTTAAGCAAAGTCATAATTAACCAATTTAAGGCACTTATACATGATTCAAGAACTAAGCATAGGTGTCACAACTAAGGCACTTACTACTCTGAAAGTACAACAACGTCAAGAAAAGTCATCTCCATTTAATACCATAGCACAAGACTTCTCTATTCCTAACAAAAGAAAAACTAACTACACCCAGTTCACGTAAAACCCTTGAAAAAGAACCGCGGTACAAAGAAAAATCAAGGGGATATTGTCACACTACCTATGAAAACCAAAATATTTTTCTTCGACTTTGACCCCTCAAGAAGATAGTCGAGGAAATTCATCCTCGGAAAAAGTCAAAAACAAATCAATCAAAAGAACGAAAACAAACACATGTATACACATTTACATCCCCTACCCCACACTTTAAATTGTGGCATGTCCCCATGACGCATAAATAAAAAGCAAGAGGTAAAAAAAACTTTCCTGATTCATCTAGTCGGGGTCTGAATCGAAGTCGGGATCTCCTTTGCACGCCCGACCCAACGCACACATTCGTGCTGAGAGCTTCTTTTCCGCTTTCTTTGGGTACACCCCACGCTTATCATCTTGACTCTCTCTAAGTTGCTCCTTCAGAGCCCTTATTTCTCCTTCCATCTTGAAGATCAACCTTTCATCCCCCACTCTAAACATGAGCTGCCTTTCCTGAATGGCTAGAATTGTTCTGCCCTTTGCCAGGAAGGGCCTTCCTAATCAGCGGACCTCCTTTGTTCACCACAATGAAGTCCACCGGGAACACAAATTTGTCCACCCAAACTAGCACATCCTCCACTATTCCTTCCGGTATGATTGTTGTCTGATTCGCCAGCTGCAAGGACATAAGTGCCGATCTAATCTCTCCCTCCAATTTCCTGAAAATAGACAAAGGCATAAGATTAATGGAAGCACCTGAATCACACAAAGATTTTTTAAATTTAGTACTTCCTTAAGAGCAAGGTCTAGTAAAACTCCCTGGATCTCCACATTTTTTGGGAGCTTATTCTGCAAGATGGCACTACAATGCTCTATGAGCTTGACCACCGATGTCTCTTCCGCTTTCTGTTTCTTGGACAATATCTCGTTCATGAATTTAGCATAAGCTGGCATCTGTGAAAGCACCTCTGTGAAGGGTATATTCACTGTGAGCATGAGCTGCCTTTCCTGAATATCCAGAATCGCTTTCCCGTAGCCAAGAAGGTTCTTTCTAAAATTAGAGGGACCTCCCTATTCTCCTCTATGTTCACCACAATGAAGTCCACCAGGAATACAAATTTTTCCACCCGAACTAGCACATCTTCCACTATTCCTTCAGGTATAATTGTGGCCTGATCCGCCAGCTGCAAGGACACATGTATCAACCTGATTTCTCCAATCTCTCCCTCCAATTCCCTGAAAATAGACAAAGGTATGAGATTAATGGAAGCATCTAAATCACACAAAGATTTTTCAAACTTAGTACTTCATAAAAAGCAAGATGTCACACCCCGACCTCGGGAAGCGCGACCGACGCTCAACCGAGATACCCCGGTCAAGCAAGCCTTTACAATACCGTCTACCCAACTCATCTATAAATAAAGAGAAGAATATATTTCATTAATTAGACAGTAAGAGGTCATGTGAAAATACTAGTTCATTTCTATTAGATACGTCATTAACAGGTCTCCAGAACCGTACCTTGTACAATCATAGTTAAAGTGGAACAGATGATACGATTACAACATTTTTAGTTTAACCTTCCCAAACAGGAACAAAGAGTACTATGACAGTGCCGGCAACAAGGTCCCGGCTATTCCTCAAAACGCTATGTACAAAGGATAAAAGATGAAGTGGGGTTGACCAAACCAGCTGAGGAGAGGTGTGCTGCTATCACTGATCAATACCACCTGCTATAGAACCACCTGCATCCATTAAAGATGCAGCGCCCCCGGCAAAAGGGATGTTAGTATATATGGAATAGTACTAGTATGTAAAACTAAACACCCTCTCAATAAAAATGAGCAACAGTAAATGGAGAATAAAACATGAAATCAATAAAAGACTCAAACAGTATCAAGGTGTCAAGTTAGGGGAAAGGTAAATTTCAAATAGGTTTCAGTAATTTAAGTTGGGAGATTTTTAGCACCGATACACCATCGTGTTTTAGCGCAGAGTCCGATCTCAGTCCGACCGGCTAAGCCGTGTCACCCCGAGATATACACTCACAATACCACCATGTGCTCAGCATGGCGTCTGATCTCAGCCCGATCAGCTAAGCCGTCTTACCACCATGCCGTGTGGGTCGACATCACATCACATCTCACTAGCAATAATCTCATCCCATTTAAGGGGAAACATCTCAACACACCAATCTCATCCCATATATGGGAAAGCAGTCTCATCATATTAACACGGGGATTTACCCCTCAATCACTCCTACACCATCACGTGTAATTTCGGGGTTAGGTTGTTCCGACCTACCCTTCCTCGGTGGCTAAACGATACTCCCAAGGCATTTTTATTAAAAGTATTAGCCACTCAATTCATATTCTTTTACATGTCATTCATTTTATTGGCATCACTGACCATAACGCAATGTCATTCTTGGCACATTGGCTGTACTTTATGATTCATGCTCACTATTCCACTTTCAAACATTAGTACGGATTGTCAACAACAAACATTTATATTCAAGACTTTAAGAACACATTGAGCAAGTTAGGTCTTAGGCACATGTTATTTCCTTACACAATTTGACATGGTCACTTTCATTTGGGCTTGACTTGAAGTCACAACATTTTAATACATACTCATACTTTGAGCACACTCCGAAGAACAACATAACATGATAAGAATATTTTGGAATACATTTTGAACATATTCATATAAATACACCTTTCGACACTAAACTTATTCATAAAAGTCAATTCATAATGGACAACTCGGGACTTACAAGAACATCGTGGGAATTCAATTCTAAGAGAGAACTTTAGCCAACATACCTTGCCTCGAGCTTTTTTTTTAATTACTACAATATTCTTAGCCACTTTGATCTATTTAGAGATATAGCAAAATTGAATACAAATTAGGAAGGAGTTTATAGCCCCAACTCACTTGACCATTTTATCAAACACTAGGTGTACATTAAGGTTTCAAGGTCCTCCGATGGGGGATTCTTTCACCCCACTACCCAAAGTTCACCCAGAAGAGCTCAATAATCTTCCCACTACCCTGATGGTACATGCGTGTAAGAATAAACAACTCCCACACCCAAGAATTGCTTGGCTTATTACCTATTTTTCAATTAAACTCACAAAATTGAGGGCTATGGAGTAGAACTTACCTCTAGGATGAAGACCTAGTGAATTCTTCTTACAAATTCTTCAACTTTGAGCAAGAATTGATGGATGATGAGCTTAGGAAATTCCCCTCTCACTCTTTTGCACTCCTTTTCTCTAGAATATATGTTTTCCCTTTTAAAATGATCCCTAAAGCTGTTTATAAGAATGGGGTCGGGTTCAAAAATTAGAAAAAATAAAGTCCCGACGTAGGTCTGCGGTCGCTTATGCTACCGCATAATGCTTCTGCGGTCCGTAAAATGGGCCGCATAATACCCCTCCGGAACTGGGCAGGTCTGTCCCACTCTGCGACCAATTTGCGGTCGCATAATGCGTCGCAGAATGTTCCTCCGGAATTATTTTGTGCTGGGTCTGTGAGGGTTATGCGGCCCGCAAAGTGATTATGCGGCCGCATAATAGACCTCATAATGATCCAAAAAATTTGCCCAGATTTCTGCCTCGATCTGCGGCAGATATGCGGTGATCAGTTTTGCGACCACAGAATGGACTGCAGAAAATGCCCTATATTTTCAAACAATTTCTTAAACTTATTAAGGCACTGTTAAACACATAAGCCTACTTCGGCACCATGAAACCCCGGGTTTTAGGTAAAATTTTATGGGGCCCTACACAAGGTATAGTAAAACTCCCTGGATCTCCACATTTTTGAGGGGGCTTGTTTTGCAAAATGGCACTACAATGCTCTGTGAGCTTGACCACCGATATATCTTCCACTTTTTTCTTTTTGGACAATATCTCCTTTAAAAATTTAGCATAAGCTGGCATCTGTGAGAGCACCTCTATGAAAGGTATATTCACATGCACCTACTTGAGCACTTCTAGAAAGCGCCTGAATTGTTTGTCCAACTTTTCTCTTCTCTGCTTTTGTGGGAAAGGTAGAGCAGATACGTATTTGCTCTCCTCATTCATTACAATTTCATCTTCCTTCTTCTTCTGAGCTCTAGTCTTCCCCCTCTTCTTCAGACCATCATCCACCCTTACTTTTCCTTTTTTATGGTTGCCATTTTTCTGCTCCTCCACAATCTCCACATGTCCTTCAAGTCGCTCATCCTTTTGCTTTGATTTGGGATCCTCCAATTCGTGCCTACTCCTCAAAGACATCGCATCGATTGTCTCTTTTAGATTTCTCTCAGTATTAGCAGGGAGAGTTCCTGGAACCCTCTCACACAATAGATTAGCTAGTTGGCCCACCTGTTTTTCCAAGTTGCGAATGGCTGTGCCCTATTCTCTGATAGTTGTGCCATGGATTTTAAACCTATCATCCGTCTTAATAATAAAGGCCTTCATCAGATCTTCCATGCTAGTCTGATTAGACTGGGGAGGCTAATATTGCTGTCTCTGCTGATTTTGAAAACCTGGAGCTCCTTGTCCCTGGAGTCTGGAGTTATTTTGCTGCCATGCGTATGCACTACCACCTATTGAACTCCAAGAGAAACTTGAGTGCCTCTATCCCATGGAGTTAAAATTGTTGTCACTTTGGTAGTTGCCTCTGTAAAAGCTTCCCGCAACAATTACTACTTTAGCTGAAGCTTGACACTCATGTGTAGGGTCTCCCATTCCACAAAGGTCACATGTTGCTTATGGCTCACTCTGTACCTTAGCCAATGTCAACTTTCTTATCTCTCTGGCCATAGTGTCTAGCTAGGCTTGCACTGAAGTGTTAGAGTCTACCTGGAGAACTCCAGCTGATTTTCTTCTATGGTTATCATCTGCAGGCCATTAATTTCATCTTCAGATAATTCAGTCATAATTGCAAAAATCTCCTCAGGAGTTTTCTTTATAAGAGGACCTCCAACTGCGTTGTTTAGCATCCTCCTGCCAGAGGGTGTCAGACCATCTCAAAAATCTTGAAGTTGCATTCATAAATCTACTCCATGATGCTGACATCTTCTTACAATATCCTTAAATTTTTCCCATGCTTCAAACACCGATTGTATCTCTTTCTGCTCGAAGTTGTGGATATCTCTTCGAATTTTTCCTAATTTTGCAGCTGAAAAATATTTTTCAAGGAACTTTTGTATCATATCTTCCCAAGTTTGAATTGACCCAGTCGGCAAACTCCGAAACCAGTGCTTAGCATCTACTCTAAGTGAAAAAGAGAATGTCCTTAAGTAGATAGCATCTTTCGATACTCCATTGTGCTAGAAGGTATTCATAATCTCATTAAAATCCATCAAATGAATATTTGGATCTTCATTGGGTTTGCCACGGAAGACACAATTGTTCTGAATGGTTTGAAGTAACCCTTGCTTGATCTCAAAATTATTTGTTGCGATCGGAGAGGGTCGCACACTAGATACTCCTTGGTTGTAGACTGGCCTGGCGTAGTCTCCCGGTGATCGTTTAGGCCTAGCCATATTATTTTCAAATTCGTATTCAACCAGAGGTCTGTTTAGGTTGAATCTTCGTCCTCCATTCCCCTCAACTGTTTCATCAGCAGCCCGTGCAGCTGCTTCCTGTTGAGCTGCTTCCCGTGCAGCCAAATCAACTATCTCCTCACCGTTCTTACCCATGTTCTCTTGGGTTGAGGATTGCCCTAAGAATTTTCCTATGAGTTCTTTCTCTTTTCTCAGTTGTCGCAGGTGTTTTTCCAACTCCGGCTTGTAAGGTATTACTTCTTTTGAAAAAGATCGAGTCATACACCAACGGACTTAACATGTTGCCTGCACACGGAAGAGAAACCAATGAAGAATAAAATAAAATAAATTCCTACATTAGCACCAAAAACTATTTTGAACACTATTGATTTCCAATCCCCGGCAACGACGCCAAAATTTGACGAGCGCAAAATACAACACGAAATTGATGTTCGCTAATCAAAGATAGTATAGTAAAATATCGTCTCCACATGGATTGAATTTAAACAATGTTCGAGTAATTTCTAGCTCAATTGCTATTCAGGAGGATCTACACTTGAGTTAAATGATTATGAACTAGGATTAACTACTATAGTAAAGCAATTGACAATTGACTGCGAAGAATTAGAGATTCACATATTGGTTTATTATCAATGTGAGAAATAAGGGTTATGACATGATAGGTGCAAGATAACTATTTGCGATTTAACTCTAGTTTATTTCACTCTGATGTTCTAATGATTCTCATGAATTCACTTGATGAGTAATTCAAATGTATAGTCAAGACTCATCTCTCGATTAAATCTTAACTCTACGAGGTGAACTAATATAAGCACTGTGAAAATATGCAAGCATGCGTTAATGAATTAGTCTTCAGGAAAACGTCTCTCGAATATTCTCTTAACTTGGTTTAATCAACAATTCAACAAGCTCTTTCAATTACTTAAATCACTGAATTAAACCAAACAAAGTAATGCAAAGATAATCACCAAAATATTCCGCTTTCGATTAAATAAACTGATGAATAAAGTTGCAATAATTCAAAACTCCATAAACGAATTGAAGTAAGATCTAGAGTTAAAATCCACAAATATTTATCAAAACACCATATCCATCAAACCCTAAGGTAAAATACTCCATAATCATGGAGGAAGTCATCACAATTATAATTAAAGAGTAAGAAAGTATCAATCTAATATTACAATCCAAACTCCCGTATTGAATTGATGGAAAGATGATGAAATCCTATGTCTTGTAGCCTCCAATGCTCTCCCAACGCTTCCAAGGTCAAAGATCCCTTCAAAAATATCTTTTTAGTGTATTTATACCATGTAGGAGTGGGCCCGGGCGAAACTACCATTTCCCAGCCAAAACAGGAAAGTACTCTGAGAAAATCCTACAGGCGCGCCGCCCCATGCGGCGCGACAATGCACTTTTCACAGAGTATTTTCAGATGCGGTCCTCGACCCCCAAACGAAATCCTGATTTAATTCCTTGTGCTTTTACTCAGACTTCAAAGCTCCACATTGTTCGATTTAGTTCCAAATTATCTTTTTAAATTAAAATTACTTCCTGCAAGGTATAAAACACATAATAAGTGCAATACACTAAAGCTCAAACACAAGTAAAATACAGTAATTGGAGTGCAAACTACGACTAAAACACAGGATTCTAGCCTACCATCATCTCTCTTGAAACATTCTTGATCTTAGATAAGATTTTATTAATTTTAATTTTAGAATGCTTTCTTTTGCATATGAACTATTACAAGTAACATTATTTTATAAGTAATATGGGCATTTAAAAATGAATCAAGTCATTTAATTTAATTGAATATATAGATTAGAGTATTATCTTCTATTTGTAGTATTTTCCTTAATACTTTCAAATCAAAATATAAGTCTAAATCATCAATATCATAGTGACTATTATGTTAATTTTAAGAAACTTTTGATGTTAAGACAATGATTTTTTATTATCATCATTTAGTAATCTCAATTTTTTACCAGTAAAATAGAAAATCAAAGATATTTTCATATATTTTCACGTCTTGAATTATTCAAAACTCAACGATCAGCATTAGTAATAAGTCACAGGTTGCTTTTTCTTTTTTATTAAAATATTTTACTCCTTCTATCCTAATTTATGAGATACTCTTTCTTTATTGGTTTGTCCGAAAACGAATGATATATTTTTATATTTAAAAATAATTTAATTATAAACTTTTTGTGTTATCTTTAATGAGTGATCTATAGCCATACAGTTATATATGGCTTATTTTAGGCCACAAGTTTCATACGTCTTTTCCTTCTTTATTAAATTTCGTATCATCTCAAATAATACCACGTAAAGATAGGATGAGGGAGTAATTTTTTTATTTTATGATACGTCAAATTATTTAAAGATAAATTAATTCATAAATCTACTACTAGTGAAAACTAGGGGCCCTAAATTTTGGGGCCTAAAGTAATTGTTTTACCCGTCTTACCCTTCAACATGTAGTGGTTATCATGAGCTAAATCTGAATCGATCGTGACTACACTTAACAAGCTGCTACAGCATTAAGTGCATCCTTAATCATATTATTGAACATTAAGCGAAACAACATGCATATGATATAATTGAGGCAAAAAATATAACAATAATGTAATAGCAAAGGCAAATTCTACTCAACCAATCTCATAACCCACATAGTATATGGTGCATTATCTAATATTTGAGCATAACTAAAATATGATAAATCTCAAATATAATATCCCAAGATAGCCTCTATGGGGAGAGAGGGGAAGGTTCACCACTATTATCTTTAGGAAGAATATGAAGACTTAGACGTATGCTAAACTATCTGCATAAATATATGCATAGAAAGTAAGAGAGTGAATCATCTAAACCCACTAAACATCGTTGACTCATCCCTAAAAGTTTGAGACACATCTTTTATGTAAAAATAATACAAATTGTAAATTAAGTGTATTAAATTGAATTGGATGATCCTTGTGCCTAAAGTTACACCATAATAGGAACGACATATATGCAATGCTAAAATAATGGACGATATTGAAGACTTCGTGGATTATGTTCTTTCCTTGGAAGGAATAACTTCTTGCAAATACACTCCAAAAAAATTGCTTTTGGATCTCGAGTATAGGACGATTCCGCCTACAAAGCCCTCAATTGAGGAGCCACCAATATTGAAATTGAAAATTCATCCATCTCATAACATGTATGGATTTCTCGCCCCTCATTTTATTTCTACCATTATTATCTCGTCTTACTTATCCAATATGAAGGTAGACTTAATACAAGATGTACTTAGAAAAATAAAGAAGGTCATTTGTTAGATTTTGGGAATATCTAGGGTATAAGCCTCGCATTCTGTATACATAAGAGTAAGTTAGAATGTAGTTTAAGCCCTTGTTGATAGAACATCAAAAAGATTAAATCAAGCAATCAAGAGGCATGAGGAAAAAATCATTAAGTGATTGGATATTAGGGTGATTTACCCTATTTCTGATAACTCTTGGGTAAATCTGATCCAGTACATGCTAAAAAGGACGGTATAATAGCCATCAACAATGAAAAGAATGAGTTAAATTCTTATATAAACGGCGACAGGGTAGCGAGTGTGCATGAGTTATAGAAAGCTCAATAGCGTCACAATAAGAAGCCATTTTTCTTTGCTACTTATTATCAAATGTTGGATAGGTTGATGAGTCGTGCTTATTATTGCTTCCTTAATGGGCATTTCGGTTACAAACAATATTAATAGTTATGGAGGATAAAATAGAAATAACTTTTACTTGTCCTTATGCCATACTCTCAGTTACAAATAAATATTGATAACTCTGGAGGATAAAAGAGAAATAACTTTTACTTGTCCTTATGTCATATTCACTTTCAAAAGGATGCTATTTGGGTTATGTAATGTACCAATTATATTTCAAGATACCCGATAGATTATTTTCACGGATATACTGGAGGATTAACTTAAAGTATTCATGAATGGCTTCTCGATCGTGGATGATTCATTTTAAAGGTGCTGGGGTAATTTAGATAATATTTTAAGATAGGTAAAGAATATATTTAGTACTGAGAGAAGTATCACTTTATGGTCCAGGAGGGTATTGTACTTGCCAATTAGATTTCAAAGAATGAGATAAAGTTTGACAAGGCAAAGATTGAAGTGATTTCTAAACTGCTTCCTCCAACAATGGAAAATCATTAGGAGCTTCCTTGGCCATGCATGTGTCTACCAACGATTCATTAAAGACCTTTCTAAAGCAGTTAATCCCATGTGCAAGCTCCATGAGAAGGATGTAAACTTTACTTTCAAAAATAAGTGTTTGAAGGTATTTGAGGATATGAAGGTCAAATTGAATATCGCTCATATTGTGGGGCTAGTTGAGTACGATTTTCTCGCTCTTCTAACCGTAATAAATAATAGATTATCGATCTCGTTAATTTTACAATGTTTTAAAGGAAAGAGTTTACATGAATGTTATGTCAAGAGGAATCTTATTGAATCGAAGACTTAAAGTAGCATTAACTTTATGTGTCATGATCAAGTTTTAGTAGATAATGAGTAAAGACTAAAAATCACAAAACGAATATATAAATGACATATTTGGTTTAGACTCCACTTCTCATTCAAGTTATATGAATAAGTGATTCTTAAATTTGTACTGAGAATTAGTCAGCATGTTTTACCAAAATAACATTTATCTATTTACTAGAATTGTGATTGTTTTAAACGAAATATTAAACTGAGTTTATCAAAAAATTTAATTTAAATTAAAGAACGATCAAACGTGTTAGGCATGATTTTGATTATGACCTTATCTATTAAGTATTTCCCTTCCATTAATGTAACGCTAACTAAAGAGATCAATCAAATTTAATGTTGGTAGTTTAGTGACACAAGTTGAACACCTAAACTACCATCAAATGTATGATGAATCTCACAAAAACCTCTAGTAACTTTTCATTTTCTATATTAATTAGGATTAATCAAATGAATCACCTGCACAATTTGTGATACGCAAATCTTAATAATCACTTGCAATGTAAAGAGCCCTCATTCTAGAGTCCTAGCAAGTTCGATTACGTAATTATATGAAGATGTTATTTAATAATTTGTTGTTTGATAATTTATCTTAATGATTTCACTTATTGTATTGAATATTACAATAGTTCCAACACAAAGTTTCAGTCCCAAATGACCAGTCACTTTAACTCAAGAAAATTATCCCAAAATAATTGTCATAATAGAAATTATATTCAAGACTAAGTTTGTTAGTTGTTCCGACTATATACTTAGTATTAGTAAGAATGCATATTATTTAAGAGAAAAAAATCAATATGCTTTTATTAAATAGGAATAATTTAGTAAACTATATTTTGTATTTATTAATTTTTTAATATCGTAAAAAGATCTTAAACGACAATTAAATAGAAGGGAAGGAGCAAAAACTTTATCTTGACATCCGTAAATTGATGGTAGGAAAAAAAATTAGTAATACATGCTTTGTCAATTTAATTCACGTGTTAGAGTTGTCGGACTACATTTATCCTATCTTAGCCCTTTATTTTAATTGTTAATTCAATATGAATGAGCTAAAACTTGAGTGGTCAAGAAAAGAGAAGCTAATTTTTTTTTGAAAAGAGAAGTTTTCAGCAACTACGCATCAAATACAATTAACTTAAAGGAAGCAGACGAAATGTTAGGGGTTTTAAAAACATAAGGCGTTATTCAAAGTCTTTTCAGAACTCATCAAGATCAACATTCACTTTTCTCTATGTTCGATTTTTATCATGTTTGTATTAAATGTAATAAATAAATTGCATTTATGCATGATTCAAGTTACTGAATGTTCGTAAATATAAACGTAAATTTCCAAGGTAGGTTTATTTATGAGGTTCGATAGCAAAGAGTTATTAATATGGTAAATTTAATGCTAACTTACTTAACAAATTTAAAGGAATAAAACAAGAAAGAATTTGTCGGTTCCTTAAAGCACAAGGTGGCAATGCCGTCATTAATATTTCAAAATAAGGGCAATAACGTACAATTGAATACGTAGTATTTAACGGGCTACGGTAATTACCTTTTGACGCGACAAGCAAGGAAAACTTTAGCAAGAAATTTAGCTGCTGCGGAATGATAAAGTCACAGCTCTGTGATAGGACAAAAATAACAGTCATTCAAAAAATGCCACGTAGTCGCCGGAAATCATGAGGTCGAACCTCGCTGTCGGACGTATATTCGGCTTCCACGCGCGGATATGGAGGTACAAACACCGTCTTTATTTCACGAGCAGAGCAACTTCCCTGAGCTTTAAATATGTCCTGCATCAAAATAGAGTAGGGAGCCTTCTGCGCGTGGGGAAATGTAGATTTGCTTGACGGTGTTGCTAGAAACTTAGTTGCACGTTCTTGGGAGCTTTTAGGACAACTATCTCTTGACGCATTTAGGGACGTGCAATAGAAGATGCTACAATTATTATTTTATTCCCATAATGAGACCATCTTTTTTTATGACATTAGTGTTTGGTTCAAACTCATGCTGCATTCAATAAATTTGTCCATTAAAATTTCGATAGATACGAAGGAATAACAAAAGTAACATTTTTCGTTTAAATTTGAGAGCGCATGATTCTTATCTAATTTTATTTGATTATTAGGCTATACATTTAAGTGCGTGTAAATGTATTTGTTTAGCTATTTTTTTTATCAGCAGTCGTTCAGTAATTTGTCTATCAAATTTAAACAGTAGATAAGAAAAAAAAAGTCGTTCATTTTTGCATATGCTAAATTTCAAAAACTGATGTTTTCTGAAATATTAATGGAGAGCGATGTTTCCGCATCACCGCCATAACGCACGGAAGTGAATTCACGTGTTGACCACTGTCTAATTTAATAAGAGGGAAATTGATAAAAAGTAAATACAGGTACAAAGATAGCTCCTTTAGAGGCTGGTCTTACTCCCTCATGGGCTTAACTCCCTAATGGCTAAGGAAGAATAATCCAGGAGTTTAGGCCCATTAAGGTACGAAAGAGGGGTCATTTCTTTTGTTTTTCCATCTTGTCGTCTAGAAAGAAAATTTCATTTGCAAGGAAAAATATATATGTGTAAGGAAATGACACTTTCAGGTACTTCGATTATTATGTAAAAGGTATCCGATGAGAGAGCTTAACAGTCGAATTGCATTTCACCAATTAAATCTTAATTTTCTTCTGGCCAATATTACATGCTTTTTTACCTCGCAGGAAATGATTATGAGTTAAGAAGATATTCTGGAGCTAAATTAAATAATTTGAAGCTTTGAAGTATGAGTAAAAGTCCAAAGAATTAAATTAGGATCGTGTTCGAGGATCGAGAATCAAGCCTGAATATCAAAAAGTGAAAAAAAAGCCTACTCTGAGAATTTTGAATTGACTTCAAAGCTCCAAATCATCCAACTTATTAGCTCCAAAATTGCTCCTTACGTGAAATCACAACCTACAAAATATAATACATGTAATAAGTACAAAGTACTAGCAATTAGGCTCAAATATAATCAAAGAATAGTAATTAGAGTGCAAAATGTAGTTAAAAACGTGAGTTCCTAGCCTACCATCCGCGCCGCATGGGACGGCGCGCGACGCAGCGTGACAGTGCATCTGGAGATCCCTGTCAGAAATCTGTCTCTCTGAATTTCCTCACTAGGTGCACCGTAGGGCGCGTCGCGCCTGTGCATTTTTGTTTAGAGTATTTTTCTATTTCGACTTGAAAAGGGTAGTTCCGTCCGGAGCCGCTTCTACATGGTATAAATACACCAAAAACATAATTTTGAGAGGACTTTTAGCCTACGGAAGACTGAGAGAGCATTGAAAAATCTAAGGCACAAAGATTAGTCATTCTTTCCTCAACTCAATACCCGAATTTGGATAATTGGATTGAATTCATATTTTCTTACTTTTTAACTCTATTTGTGATTATTTAACAGACATTACTATAGTACAATTATGAATTCAAGCTTTTGGTAGAGTGACTCACACAAATTGAGAAACTGATAAAGTTTTTACAGATTTAAGTCATATGTTTGATAATTATTTTTAAATTTGGTTAGAGAACATAAATTATTGACAGAAATGATTATCGATAATTGATATAACCAACTCCAGTAGTTCGCGATCTAGGCCAACGGTGTTTGGAGGCTAGTCCATAAGAAAGCTCGCATCAAACTGCACGACGAAAAGCCCATATTCAAATGAATATTTTCTCAATGACGGAATTGGGTCCAATCGAGGCCTTTTGGGGACAAAAAGTATATATTTGGAATTTTCGCACAGTGTAGACGTCTCTAATATAGCATCAAAAAAATATCTATTTTCTGTATGTTTATATATATTACAAATTTTCTTCATAATTATGGTATATTTTGTGTGTATTTGACTAGCGAGTATAATTATTTTTAACCGACCGGCCAAATATGTTATATTTACAGAAAGAAAGTTGGCTGCTTGCTTTCGATAGTTATTTCTGTATGGGTCAAAATCTACCCTAGAATATTTAAGATAAGATAGCAATTAAAGAAAGATTCTCGAGCTATCGTTAGTCAAGGTGGACCAGGAAGTAACGAGACTCATAGCCGAAGAGACAACGAGAGCCGTGGACGAGACGTCGATAATGATCGAGGACGAGCACCGTTGATGAAGCTGCAACGAATAGTTTTCGAAATAGGATATTAAAGGGAGTATTCTAGTATATATTCTCTGCTCTTGTACTATTAGGGTTTACTAGAAATATGCCTCATATAAACAGAAAAAGAGATAATGATATGAGGTATGTGATATTCATTTGTAAGAACAGACTTTGACTAAAAATTCTCTCCCTCTCTCTCTCCCTCTTACTAAGATACAAACACTATCTTTTCATCAAGATTCTTGTCTATATTATTTTATACTTTTCCATTAGATCCGAGAATCATTCGAACATTCAAGGATTTGTCTGTCACTCATCATTGTCAGGAGGAACAACCATCTAGTTCATCCTTTATTGGGTGAATCACTCCTCCTATTTACTTAAATGTTATTTATTGTTATTAAATGCTATATTATTGCTCATACTTTTTGGAATAGTTATTGCATACTGTTATCATTTTTCTACCAAATCTATTCGACGCTAATCACGCTTTCGGAAGTCACATCTAGAAATATTATTATTAACTAGGTTTAACGCATTATCACATAAATTTAATTATTTGAACCAAGAGTTACATTTTTTGGTCAAATAATTTAGCGTCGTCTGTGAGGATTTCCTAGTTAAAGCTTTTAGTTTCTTCGATATCTATAACTATCACGAGTCACTAATGTAAAAAAAAAAAAAAAAAAAAAGAAGCAAAAAACGAGGTCTCTTTTCTTTGTGTGTACAAATCCAACATGGCAGGTAACCGAGAAGAAAAGACAAGAATAATAAGTGACCTCCCAACCAACCACATGAACATCATCAATGAAAGCTGTGAAACGGCAGACGAAGGCGCAACACCCAGTGCCTCCCCAAGGCGAGATGGGTCCCCGCCCACTCACTGCAGCATCACAAAATCTCTTGGTAAGGGAGCCTCCACATATGTGGGGGAAGAGACGCCCTCAGCTGTAAAAAAGCTCCTCGAAGCGTGGCTAACTGGCACGCTAACCAGCGTCCTCAACAAGCCCGTCCGAGGCACGATTATAGAAAACGCAAGGACTTGCACCATACAACTAGCAGATGAGCAGTGCAACCAACTCCCTCCTTCTCCAACGACAGGTATTACTCGCAATATCATTAATAGTGCAGGTGACAACGCCCTTGCAGCCATTCTGAAAAAGATGGAGGAAATAGAGAATGAGAACAAGGCACTCCGAGATCAAATGAAAGAGCACTAGGAAAGGGTCGATAAAATACCGGATGCCCCCAAGCTGTTGCCGAAGAGGGACGCCGGCCGGTTCGTTGAACAGCCGTACAGTCATGATGCAGCCCCGCATGCTATACCAAAAACCTTTAAATTGCTACCCTACCTCAGGATATATGTCGGTACAACCGACCCTGAAGATCATGTGACTCATTACGTCACTGCCGTAAAAGGCAACGACCTCGCTATGGAACAAGTGTCTTCCATTTTGCTGAAGAAGTTTGGGCAAACCCTCATAGGAAGAGCATTAACATGGTATTCGCAGCTACTAGCACACTCAATGGAAACCTTTAAAGAAATGGTCGACAAGTTCGTAATGGCTCACGCTGGAGCCAAAAAGGCCGAGGCAAGAGTGAACGACATATTTGCTGTCAAACAATCTCTGGGAGAGGGACTGAGAGATTTTCTTGCCCGGTTCAACCGAGTAAAGATGACTTTGCCAAACGTGTCTGAAGGAATGGCTGTCGCAACTTTTCAGAACGGGCCGAGCAAGGAAGGTTCAAGGGAAACGAGCAAACTATTAAGTCGGTTGATAAAGTACCCCCCAACAACTTGGGACGAAATCCATAATGCTTATTGTGCCCAAGTCCCTGCAGATGAGGACGACCTCAACGGGCCAACCCACCGGCTAACCTCAGTACAAGTGGAATCAAGAAAGGATCGAAGAGACAACGCCAGAAGAGATCACCCAATTCCGCGACCTAACAGGGAACGACACCAACCATATATCAGAACAACCGCCGCCCCCTCCCCCGTTACGAAGAAGGTCCATCCAAACCAAGGAGGGGAACTTATCGGAATGACAAAGGTATGCCTCCTATTATCTGCTCAAAATTTTTGTGTTTCACCTATAGAGATAGTCTACTCCCTAGTGAAGCTAGGATCAAAAGTGAAGTGGCCGCCAAAGATGAGATCAGATCCTAATACCAGAAAGTCCGACGCCCTCTGTGAGTTCCACCAGGAACGAGGGCAGAAGACAGAAGGCTGCATCGCCCTAAGGCAGGAGGTCGTGGATATGCTACGACAAGGACATCTTAAACAGCTACTAAGCGATAAGGGAAGAACCAATTTCGCCAGATGACGCGAACATTAAGGGCCACCCAAACTGCCCTCACCAGCCCGTACCATCAACATGATCATCGGAGACGATGCCTCTATCAACAACGTGAAGTTCACCACTACCCACAAACTCAAGAGATCCATCACCCGCGAACGGTACGACGAACTCGAAGAAAGTATCATCTTCAACAAGTCGGATGCCGACGATTTGGTCTTTCCTCATCGTGATGCCCTCGTTATTTCTCTGCAAATTTTGGATACTGATGTTAAACGTATTATGATAGATGACGGAAGTGGCGCGTGCATTATTCATCCCCGAGTACTTACACAAATGAAACTCGAGGATAAGATAGTGCCGCTCTGCATCACACTAACTGATTTTAATAATGTAGTTGAACGGACATCCGGTGAAATTACTCTCCCCGTCTTGGCTGGCGGCGTAACTCCAGAAACAACATTCCACATCATGGACCAAGACCCCGCGTACAGTGCCATAGTTGGACGACCATGGATACACCTCACGAAGGTCGTCCCCTCCAGATTATACCTGTCATCAAATTCCCAACTCCATGGGGAATATTCAGCATACGAGGAGAGCAGCGTACATTTTGGGAATGCTACCGCATTGCTTTAGACAGCACAATCTCCCAACAAAAGAAGGACAAAGAAAAAAAGGCATAGCAATCAGCAGGGTCGAGGTCAGGGCATGATGAGATCGGGGAAGGCATCAAAGATCCCGACATAGTCTAAGTCGTAGGGTCGACCATAGAGGACCTCGACCCTGTTAAATTAGACCCCAACGACCATAGCAAGAAGGCCTATATTAGTTGTAAACTTTAGGACCCAAGTAAATTCAATTAATTCTTAAAGGTAACGCAGATTTATTTGCTTTCAGCCATGTAGATATTCCGGCCATCCCAAAGGAGATCGCCACGCACAAATTAAACGTCAACCCCTTCCACCCCCGGTAAGGCAGGTCAGGCGTAATGTCAACTCCGCAATCAATGATGCAGTGCGCGAAGAAGTGGAATTAGAAAATGGTTCCATCAGGGAATCAAAGTACCCCAAGTGGGTCGCCAACGTAGCAATGGTTAAAAAGAATAATGGGAAATAGCGAATGTGTGTAGACTTCACATACTTAAGCAAAGCATGCCCAAAGGATTCATTCCCATGGCCTCATATCGACCAACTCATTGATGCAACGGCAGGACATGAGCTGCTAAGTTTCTTGGACACTTAGGTTATAATCAGATCCTCATAGAAGAGGAAGATCAGGAAAAAACCACGTTCATCACCCACCAAGGAACGTACTGCTACAGGGTCATGCTCTTCGGACTAAAGAACGCGGGGGCAACCTATCAAAGGTTGGTGACGAGGATGTTCATGGATCAGCTTGATAAGACAATGGAAGTATATATAGACGACATGCTGGTCAAGTCAAAAAGGGGAGAAGATCACATCGATCATTTGAAATAAACTTTTGACATACTCAAACGATACGGAATGAAACTGAACCAGGAGAAGTGTGCGTTAGGCGTAGCCTCAGGAAAATTTCTAGGTTTCCTCGTATCACAGCAAGGGATCGAGGTCGACCCTGACCAAATTAAAGCCCTTGAGGGGATACCCAAACTCTTGACCACCAAAAAATAGGTCCAAAGGCCGCATTGCCGCCCTATCAAGGTTCATCTCACGGTTGTTGGATAGGTGCCATAAATTCTTTGGCTTACTCAAGAAACATAACGTCCTCTAATGGATTTCGGAGTGCGTCCAGGCTCTGAGGGAACTAAAAGCATACTTGTCGTCGTCGCCCTTGCTTTCAAAGCCTGAGCCGGGGGAGCGTCTCCTCGTTTATATAGCCGTAACCGAGGTAGTTGTGAGTGCATTCCTAATTCGAGAAAACAAAGGTACACAATCTCCCATCTATTACATCAGCAAAACACTAGTCGATGCCAAGACGAGGTACTCGCACCTCGAGAAACTGGCTTTGGCCTTAGTCGTAGCTTCACGGAAGCTTAGACCGTATTTCCAATGTCACCCCATCCTGGTCGTCACAACTTTCCATCTAAGAAGCATTTTACATAAAACCAAGCTATCGGGAAGGCTGGCCAAATGGGCCATCGAGCTCAGCGAGCACGGTATCAAGTACCAGCCGCGAACGGTGATAAAGTTACAAGTGCTCACTGACTTCATGGGGTTTCGATGCAGGAAGACTGTAAAGTTGGGGATTACACCCTCACATCCCTATTTATAGGAATTTAGGTGTCAGAATCGAGAAATTGGCTCATCATTACCTGGCATTGGAATCTAAGCGGCAAGACCAATCAGGAGCCCCACGCAAAACGAAGCGCCGCATCAAGAATACGCGTCATGATTACACACGAGGTCGTGACGCCACCTTGACTCATGGACAGCACAACTCCAAAATTTGCGGCTCACGAAGGGCCACGTTGCCAGATCGCCTCAATTATCATGACCCGTTCAGCTCGTCCAATCGTTTCGACCCCAATGAACAGAATCCGCTCATCAAGCCCGTATGAAGCCGACATCAATAAGCGGAGGGACTAACCGTATGGGTCAAAATTTGACCTAGAATATTTAAGATAAGATAGCAATTAAAGAAAGATTCTTGAGCCGTCGTTAGTCGAGGTGGACCAGGAAGTGACGAGACTCATGGCCGAAGAGACGACGAGAGCCGTGGATGAGATGTCGATAATAGTCGAGGACGAGCACCTTTGATGAAGCTATAATGGCTAGTTTTCGAAATAGGATATTAAAGGAAATATTCTAGTGGATATTTTCTACACTTGTACTATTAGGGTTTACTAAAAGTATGCCTCATATAAATAGAAAAAGAGACAAGGATATGAGGCATGTGACATTCATTTGTAAGTATAGACTTTGACTAAAGATTCTCTCTCTCTCTCTCTCTCTCTTACTAGGATACAAACACTACATTTTCATTAAGATTCTTGTCTATATTATTCCATTCTTTTCCATCAGATCCGAGAATAATTCAAACATTCAAGGATTTGTCTGTCACTCATCGTTGTCTGGAGGAATAACCATCTAGTTCATTCTTTATTGGGTGAATCACTTCACCTATTTACTTAAATGCCATTTATTGTTATTAAATGCTACATTATTGCTCATACTTTTTGGAATAGTTATTGCATATTGTTATCATTTTTCTACCAAATCTATCCGACGCTAATCACGCTTTTAGAAGTCAAATTTAGAAATAGTATTATCGAAAAAGGGTCAAAAGTACCCCTATCACTTATTTAATGGTTTAGAAATACCCTCCATTCATCTATTCGTCAAAAAATACACACCACCTCCGTCCCTCCTTTTAACGGCGCAACACGTGGGCTCCACGTCTAATGTATTGTCATTTTTTTTATTGGGCCATGTGGCTCTCTTTCAGAATTCAAATATTCGCCCCATTAACCAAACCCGCCCAATTATTTGCCCGCCCAATTATTTTCTTTCTTTTTCTTAATCTTTTCCCTTTCTCTTTCTTCCTCCTTCCTCCTTCCTCCGATAGGTCAGAAAAAAAGAGACTCCTAAAGCGAGAGAAGTTTTGGCTGGGTGAAATTAAATGGGTAAGTTGTTGGAAAATGCATTCTTATCTATGTAACCTTAACTAATGACTTTGTGTCTTGTTATAGGTTTTGATAATCGACAAACCATCATGGACGAACTACTGAGATTGCTATGGACTTTGTTAAAGTACAAGTCGAGCTTTCAAGATACTAGGAGTCGATGCATGGAACAAGTCGATGAAGCAAAAAGATTGAAGACAAATGAAGTCGTCATTTAGTCTTTATGTTATTTTGTGTTTTAATGTGTTTGATTTAGTTATCGTCTTTAATAACTTGACATAAAGTTTTAAAACGATTTCAAACACAAATTAAAATATTTTCAAAACAATTGATTTTACAAAACAATAAAATTGTTAATCAAAATTTATGCTGGAAATTTTACGGAAAGAGCCATACATTGACGTTACTGTAGCAATGTCACTGTAGCAACAGTACTGTAGCATCAAGTGATGTTTACTGTAGCAATTTCCAGAATGTGTAAGACATCGATGTCTGCCTTAATTCAGACATCGATGTCTGGGTAAATCCGTTGGCAGACGGGCAGAAATTTGAAATTGCTCAAAAGTCTTGTTTGAACTTTGAATTGGTTTGGCAAGACCCCCAACGGACATATGAGGTTTTGGGGCTATAAATACACCCTCATAAACCTCATTTGAACACAACACATTATCCAAATTGATAAGATAAATTGCTTCAAGTTTTCATACTCTTTTGAGCTAATTTTTGAGCTATTTCTTGAAGTCATAAGTTGTGTTCTTGAGCTTATATTTTCTTCACTTCATCTACTCTTGTGAGAGTTGTAATTTGAGTGAAAATTGTGTTGTCAAACACTTAAGGGAAGTTGTCCCTTGTTGTTAGGAAGAGTGTCTTCCTTGTTGTTCACGGAACTTGTGTGAGTCAAGTGTTCGTGATTGTAACGGTTGGTTAGGCACCCGCAAGTCTAACATTGCAAAGCTTGTGTGATCAAGTCTTTGTGGAACGGTTGGTTAGGCACCCGCAAGTCTAACATTTGCAAAGCTTGTGTGATCAAGTCTTTGTGGTTGTAACGGTTTGTTAAGCACCCGTAAGCTTGACAGAGATAGTGAAATACTCAAGTGCGATCTTGAGGAGTGGACTAGCTACACGTTGTAGTGAACCACTATACATCTTGGTGTACGCTTTCTTTTTAATATTCTGCAACTTACATTCTTG
>MCJB01019965.1:366209-526731 GCA_002018475.1 Nicotiana obtusifolia | reverse complement strand
TCGATTATTTATGTTACCGTTGGGTTACAACGGCTAGTTTTTGTTAATAATCGATTATATGATTCTAATAATCGATTATCTGGCAACGGACAGAAGATGTTTTGTCCCTAAACTCTTTTTTAATTGAATAAGAGTGTAGCCCACTATTCCCAACGGACATATGAGGTTTTGGGGTTATAAATACACCCTCTTAAACCTCATTTGAACATAACACAATACCCAAAATCATAAGATAAATTGCTTCAAGTATTCTTACTTATTTGAGCTATATTTTGAGCTATTTCTTGAAAGCATTGTTGTGTTCTTGAGCTGTAATTTTATTCACTTCATCTACTCTTGAGAGAGTTGTAATTCGAGTGAAAAATAGTGTTGTCATACACTTAAGGGAAGTTGTCCCTTGTTGTGAGGAAGAGTGTCTTCCTTGTTTCACGAAGCTTGTAAGGATTCAAGTGTTCGTGAGTGTAACGGTTGGTTAGGCACCCGCAAGTCTAACATTGCAAAGCTTGTGTGATCAAGTCTTTGTGGAACGGTTGGTTAGGCACCCGCAAGTCTAACATTTGCAAAGCTTGTGTGATCAAGTCTTTGTGGTTGTAACGGTTTGTTAAGCACCCGTAAGCTTGACAGAGATAGTGAAATACTCAAGTGCGATCTTGAGGAGTGGACTAGCTACACGTTGTAGTGAACCACTATACATCTTGGTGTACGCTTTCTTTTTAATATTCTGCAACTTACATTCTTGCAATTTTATTTTCGCACATACTTTCTCAATTAAATATCTTGATTGCGAAAATTAGACAAAGTTCCGCAAAACGCTATTCACCCCCCCTCTAGCGTTATTCATTTATTCTAACATAAGTAAAAAGGGAGACGATGCTTCGATGAGGAAGAAGAGGGTTTGCCAGTCAACTCATAAATCTGGAGGAGTTTTGGCGACTGCTCCGGCGAATCCGTCAGTGTCAAATTCTGGGTGTTTGTCTATGGATGTGCTTAAAACTAAGGAGAATAATCAAGGGGAGTGCTGGAATCTTGCCTAAAGCAGGCTGGGATGATAAACAGACCCACCGGATAATTACTCAGTCCCTCCTTAGCTTTTACTCAATCACATTTATGAGTCATTAATTTTTTAACCTTTCAACTATTTTGTATCATCACACACTTTCCGTGAATCTTTCTTGCATGAAACAAAAGCACATTGCGTCACTTGCTAAAAGTTTAGAGCGGAAGAAATAGGCTACTAGTATTGAAAAATCTACTTCTTCTTTTTTCTTCTAAGTTTTGCACAGTAAACCCAATCCTTTTTTCCTCTGGCGGACTAAAATAGTGAATTTTCGCTTGTTTGTAAGTTAATGGAGAAAAACTAAGAAGAAAATGGGGCGGGTCAAATAATTGGGGTGGGTATATTATACCCATATATGTTGTTTGATCCAAAGGGCTACGAGGTCCAATTAAAAGATGAATATGGGGCCCACATACTGTGCCGTTAAAAGGAAGGATAGTTTTAGGTATAAAAATAATGTGGTGCATATTTTTGGACGAATAGATGGACGGAGGGTATTTATAAACTATTTAGTAAACGATAGGGATAGTTTTGACCCTTTTTCGTTTTATTATTAATTAGGTTTAACCCATTATCAAATAAATTTAATTATTTAAATCAAAAATTATATTTTTTGATCAAACAGTTTCTCCATATTTAAAAACCAATTCCTAAGATGGTTTAACTCGCATGGACGTGCTGTTGAGTTACCCAAAGTATTTGCAAGCATTTAAAATTAGGCTCTTAACAATTTTAGCCAAGATATTTACGCCCGCCTAGTTGTTATCCTTTGTAGCCGGTGCCCGGTGTCAATATATACTCAATGTAATAAATGTATACATACTACAGTATTATATGTGTCATAAAGTCAGTGTATGGTGTATACACACTGACTTTACACATATTATATAGTTATCAAACTGGTTAAATTTTGTAAATAATAAAAATTAGGATTATTTTGTGTTATGAGCTGCTATGTTTGTACCATCAACATGTAGGAACTTTTAATATCAGATTTGTAATTTAGTGCTCAAAATTTTACACTGTAATCAGACGCTGCATGTTTTTTTGGGGTGAAATTCTTACTAATGGCCTTTTTTCTTCTTTTGCTTCTTATTGCTCTATTCAGGGCTAATTCCTCCACTAAGAAAATATTTTGAGAAAAAAGAAGAAGAGAACACTAGTAGATAGTGTAGACCACTCTAAAATGTACTATGCTTCATTGACCTCCCAGTTATCTACCTTTTCAAAATTAAACTTGAAACATATTTATCACCCAGTATATATATAAAAACGGAAGATACTTATTCATATATAGAGTTTACATAAAATGAAACAATTTAATCTTAAGACTAATAAATTAAAGTAAAAATATAAGTATCAACTATCGTCAAATGATAAAAGTTTGTATAAAGTGATATATACGTGTCCTTGATATGGTGCGATTTGATTTTTTGAAAGTTAAAGTTGCAGGAAAAAGGTTGTGTATTCCATTGGGTATTTCCTTCAGAGGAAACCACGCATAAAATGAGCAAGGAAATTAATCAACAAGAAAACATATAAAAACAGAAAGGTATTATGCTTACTGCTGCCTTTTAGCTCAGGTGAATATGTCTCCAATGGGTCGGACAAAAAAGAACTTCTTTAGTTGCCTGTGCTGAAACAAAGCTTCGAAAAGATTACCATATATATATGGACATGAAAGCAACTCCTCTCTGCCCTTCTTTTATTTTTTCTCTACGCAAGACGTCCACAGAGATACTATATCAACATTTAATATTCTTTTGTTTTTTAGCATAATACCTTTTTTTTAGCCATATGATATTCCATACCTACAGGTATAACTAATTTAGATTTTTAAAGGAGAAAATAATTTTTATTAGAAATTTCTGAAAAAGATTATCAAACTAAACTATTTAATATTTAGCCACTTTACAATGCGAAATAAACTTTTGATAAAATACTCCTTTTAAAACATCATTTCAATCTTTACTAGTTCAAACTCTAATATATTTTTCAAGTTTTAGCTAGATGTATTTTATTTATTGTGCGTGTGTGAACAAAGTCCCACATGAAAAATAAAAAAAGAAAAATAAGTTACTTATAAGAAGTTGTATACTTTTTATGGTGTGATACTTTTTGGGAAAACCGTGTGGCCCAAAACGACCAATATCACACCATGTTAAAAGTATATTTGAGCCAACAATATTTGTGGCTAAAGTTTTATTTTCCACATAAAAATGATTATGTCTTAATTACATTTCAAATGATGAATACAAGAATACATTGATGGCTTATATATAACGATAATCATATTTAAATACTTTGAATATCGTATTAACGTAAAGTAGTGCAGAGAGAGTAAAACAATAGGGGTAGGAGTAGGCGAGTGAGAGAGGAAGCGAAATCCATAATACTATAGAAGATAAGGCAGAGAGTTGCTTTTCGTGAAGGGTGAAAAAAGAGGTGACAGAAAGGGTGAAAGGCCCAAGAGAATGGTTTCATAGAGAGGGAAGGGACCCCTCAACAAAACACACACCAGTTGCTCTCACTCCTTTTGGGGGTGTACGGTGTTTGTCCCACATCGGTGGTATTTGAGTTTTTTGGTCTTCTTATATGGTATTGGGCAATCCTCATCTCATAAGCTAGCTTTTGAGGTTGAGTTAGACCAAAATACATTTATCATGGTATCAGAGCCAGGCCCATCCCAATTATTGTTACTTGTTGAGTTGTCCCACATCGGTGGGATTTGAGGTCTTTGGTCTCCTTATATTGTATAAGAATAATGCTAAATATGGTGGACTTTAATTATGTTGATATACTTCTTATTCATGTTTGATTTGATATACTAAATCATTGCACAATTTTTAAAAAGATTATTTGTTTACAAAAATATCCTCATAACCAATCAATCACTTTATTTTAAAAGAAACATATGTTGTGAAATGGTTTTATTTAAAAAAGGTTTAAGAAAATTATTTGGTTTGTCTACTTATATTGTAGTATAGAATTTAATATTTATTTATACAAAGAAAATATACTAAATATTTATTTATTTACTAGGGATATAATTTTATTTCTCACTTTTTTAGATTATTTCAAACTTGCATTAATATAATAGCATATTTTAATCAAGCATAAATTTTGAAGGACAATTTTATCTTTAATTAAGTTAATGCATGCATTAAAACCTATTGCATTATTAATATTATGGTTTCTTGTGCATTAATTATGCATATGATAATAGCAAATAGGATATATAATTGATGCTTACATAACTCATGAATATATTCAAAAAAGTGTACGAAATAAAATATTACTAGTACACAAAATTAATGCATGCGCTCTTTAGCTTATTTTTCAAGTGATGATGTGTGAGACTGACCCCTCTCTCTCTCCCTCATATCTTTTGGAGATGGAAAATTGAAAAGACTCCACGTTGACTAGTCTCTTTTCCCCATTCTTTTGTTTGGCTTCTCACTTCCTCTTCCGATCTCATTTCTTTTTCCTCTTTAAATTACGTCTTCAAGTTTATTCAAATGCCAATGTTAATGGATATACTACTATATAAAGATATCCAGTAGAGGTAATTTTCACGTAGGCTGTTTAATTTTGTTCAACGTATCGATAAAGTTATAAAATTATTTCTGGTATCGTTAAAATCATCATTTATCGATTGTATTAATAAAGTCATAAAATTACTTTCTGTATCACTAAAATCACTAGACTATATATGTTAATTTCCTTAAAAATATAACTCCATTGAAATTCAAATTTCTGGCACCGAAATATGAACTATAAACTAATAACCTGGAAGATCGTTTAACTTTTAAACTTTGACGATGTAAACAAATTTAACAATTGCAAGTTATTTACGAGCTAATAACAAATAAATGTCTACAAATACTATTCTAGTAATATCAAAATTTTAGCCCCACAAACCAAATGACTTTCTACAAAAAATATGAATATTCTCAAACAAGGAGATGCAACCCATTGCCGGTGCAACACACTTTACAAAGTCATCACCAAAATCATTGTAAATAGGATTAAGCTCATCCTCGCCACAACCATTAGCCCCAACCAGGCCAATTTTCTTTCTTATAAAAGAGCCTTTCATATTGCTATCACTGATCAGAAATATATCTCCTACTTTAAAAGAATAAGAGGCAAGAATGTCAATATGATCCTAAAGATTGATCTTGTGAAGGTTTTTGACAAACTGAATAGGTCATTTATTAGGGAAACTCTCACATTTTTTTACTTTCCTCTTAAGCTGATTAATCTTATTTTATCCTGCATTTGCTAAGCTGACCAATCTTATTTTATCCTGCATTAGCTCTAACTTCATCTCTGTTATGGTTAATGGAGGAAGAACTATTTCTTACTACCCATTCAGGGGAATTAGGCAAGGATACCCTATATATATCCCCTACCTCTTTATCCTCTGTATGAAAATATTGTTTAGGAGTATTGATCAGGAAGTCTCTAGGAAAATATGTTTCCAATTCGCATTAGCAGAAACGGCACTAAACTTTTCCACCTGTTCTTTGTTGACAACTTAATCTTATTTTCAAGAGCAAATCATTTGAATTGTGAGACAATCCTGGTACTCGACTCTTTCAATCACAAATCTGGGCAGTGTAGAGCGACTCAAGCATATGCAAGGCCTAAAGTCAAAATTTAATATGAGGCGTAAATTTTTAAAAGGAACTTATAAGTATTGTTCAACACTTAAACTAATAAAGTTTTGGAGAAAAAATGTGAGTAAGAATATTAAGGAGAAAGATAAAAATGTAGGGGTTTTTGAAATATGAAGAGATCGGGAAAAAGAAAGATTGACTTGAACAAATTAAGAAAGGAGAATAAAAAATTTGCACGTTATCTAATAAAGGAGTAAAAAAATTAGAACTTATTCATCTACCAATTTTTAAGCAAGTCAAATTATTACTTTATTTATATATATATATAAAGAGCTTTCTTTCCTTTTATATTAAAAACTCTACTTTGTATGAAAAGTACTACATATTATTTTTTAAATACTTATAAACCTTTTTTGTTTTTTAAAATGGCGCCCGCTAAATTTGGGGACCTAAGACCATTTCTAACCCTCGCCTCCATTTCTCCTCCAAAATGGAGTAAAGTTGCTCCAACCATTACTCCATTTATTACTCCAGAAAAAGAATATTTCACTTTATATTCTTCTCTTTCTTTAATATGATATAGTTATCTTTTATTTAAATTTTATTTTCTTATTTCTATTAAGGAAATTCTATCTTTTTTTCTTTTTACATATTCATCACATTTAATATAAAATTATTTTATACCATAAATTTTTAAATAATATAATGTGTAAGCAAATATTATAGATTATATATATTAACGGATAATTCAAATAAAAGTGAAATCATTGAGATACAAGATAATTAAGTACATATTACATTATGGTAAAATTTAAATTAAATATTACATAAATATTCAACTTCCACCTCTAGTATGCTCCCATAAATGATCTATTAATGCATTATGAAGTGCAAAATGAGCATCTTTGTCCTTAATTCTTTTTTGTCGAGCTAAAAATTGCTCAAATTGTGATTTTCATCTACTAATATTTCTATCGTTGGAGGTGGACATTCCCAATCATCTTGAATTGGTGCATTAAGATCACGCTCATCCTCGATTATCATGGTTTGCCGTATAATACGTGTAGTTATTATATCATGTAGCACTTATTTTCTCCAAAAACATGATGGTCCTACAACAATTGCAAAACGAACTTGCAAAACTCCGTATGCACGTTCAACATCTTTTCGACATGATTCTTGTTTCATCGCGAAATATTTCTTCTGTGGCGAATGTGGGTCACAAATAGTTTGCACAAGGGTTGACCATTTTGGATATATACCATCAGTTAAATAATAACCCATATCATATTCTTTTCCTTGAATAACATAATGGGGGGAGGAATAATACCTGCAGCAAGATCAGAAATCAATTGTGATGACTCTAAAACATTAATGTCATTATTGGTGCCGGGCATACCAAAATATGCATGCCTTATCCAAAGGTCATAACCAGCTACAATTTCACGAATTATTGATGGGGATCCACTACGACCTGCATATTGTCCAGCCCATGTTGTTGGACTGCCTAACATTCTTGGAAAACCACGATGTTCACCGATGTGCAGAAGCCTTGCAACATCGTTACCTGTTGGTGATCTCAAATACTGCTCGCCAAAAACCTCTATGATAGCTCAACAAAATCTCTTCATGCTTTCAATTGCAGTCGACTCTCCAATTTTCATATATTTGTCAGTGGCATCCGCTGGCACACCGTATGCCAACATTCGAAACGACTGTAATTTTTTGTAGAGTAGATAATCCAAATCTACCCAGCGAATCAACGCGTTGTTTGAAGTACATATCATGACCTTTAATTGCATCAACAATTCGAAGGAATAAATTCCGGGACATTCGATATCTACGACTAAATTGTCCCTCATTAAAGCGGGGATTATCTGAAAAATAATCGAGAAATAAATTATTATCAGCACCTTCAAGATTTCGATTGATTACTAAATGACCTGGAATGGAGCCAACTCTGATAGGATCATTATTTTGATTTTTTTGCAAACACTACAACACATAATTGTTCATCTGAATTGCTTGCATGTACAATTGTATCTCAGTTTCATTATCGGGAATTAAAGGTAATAATGAAGATGATGATGATGACAAGTAATTTGATCATCATTATTATTAGATGAACCTCCCATATAGAAATTTATTTTCAGAAGACAAAAATAATAATATTTAAGTTATTTAGAAATGAATTTGATGGAAGAATATGATTTTCCAAAATGTTGTTCCTTTTTTTTTTTTTCTTTTATAGAGTGAAACTTTTTTCTAAAGATAAAATAGGATAAGAATAAAATCCATCGGACTGTTAGATTAGGACGAAATCCACTCGACGGTTGAGATCAAAATAAAATTTATCCTATTCTCATCTACTAAATTATTATATCTGTTGAGTTTTCTACACATTGATTAATGTGTAGAGATATTTTTTCTAAAGATAAAATAGGATAAGGATAAAATCCATCGGACGGTTGAGAATAGGACGAAATCCACTCGACGGCTGAGATCAAAATAAAATCTATGCTCTTCTCATCTACTAAATTATTGTGTTTGCTGAGTTGTCTACACATTGAATAATGCGTAGAGATATTTTTTCTAAAGATAAAATGAATAAGGATAAAATTCGTCGGACGGTTGAGATTAGGATGAAATACACTCGACAACTAAGATCAAAATAAAATCTATCCTCTTCTCATATACTAAATTATTGTGTCTACTAGTATCTCTATATATTGAGGTGCCAACATAACCTTCTATAACCACAATTGCAAGTGATTCCACATCATCACAACGGCCTTCTTGGGTGAAGAAAACAAAAATGAAGAGAAAAATCGACGAAGATTATATGAAGATAATCCAATCAGAAAATAGTCGAATTGTTTCTTGTTATCGAAATCTAAAAAAAAAAAATATATGAAAATAAATTGCGTCCAATAGGAACCTATACCAAAGGTTTAGAAGACCTCTGTCCTATCCATTAGACAATGGACGCTTTTCATTCTGATTATTTTTCGTATTTTAACTTTTTTTTTTGAAAAAAAATAATATTTGAGGCGATGAATAATGCAACAGAGACAAAAAAAGAAGAAGTTTTGACTGTTCAAAAAGAAAAACTAAGACTAAACGAATTGAAAGAAGAAAATAAAGTTTTAATGATCGATGTGGATTTTATTGTCGATCCGACTCGTCGTGAACTTTTGCAACTAGAACAACAACGAATCATGTATAAAAAAAGTCAACACTATTCATCCCCCATTTTAGGGGCAAAAATGAGGGAGCATTGGAGCCACATTTGGCAAGAAAAAGGATTATATTTTGGAGAAATGGGAAAGAGTTTGAGATGCTCTAAGGCATAAGCCTTACCTCTTATAACGTTAGAGCCGACCTTGTTCTCTAAATCCAAAGTCACTTTACCCCACAACCCAAAGGTTGAGGACATTGAGGCTTTCTCTAATACCTGTATTAAGCATAGTGCAAACTTCCATAAAAATCTTGGATTCTTTATCTTCTCCAAGAAGCCAACTGCTAGAGATTTTCAATTCATCGTAGACAGCCTTGGTACGTGGGTTTTGAAAGCTTACAGACTATAATGGGATATCAATAGTAGGCACTAAAGCAATTTCAATCCTGAATTCTCAGGGAGAAATATCACAGAGAACTCGGTGGTATCAAGGAGCTGGTTAAAGTTAAAAAAATAATAACACGAATACAAATGTCCGAGAATATGTAACAAACTGGTGCAATGAAAAATAGGAAAATGGGATGAATATTTCCCACAGAGCAAACTTGTTAGAAACTATAACTATCAAGTGGAATCTAAAGGAAACAAAAAAATTTGAGACCGTCGTGTAAGTAAGGGTACAAATCACCTATGTGGTGGATGATTCAAGGTAAAACGAGTAGGAAAGCCTTTGAATAGGGAAAGACTTCGATTTGATCTACGGATACTCATTCATGTGTGGTTTTAGGTGTTTGATTTGAGAAAGAGATTTCGAGCATGTATGGTAGTGATGTGTTACTATATAGAGTATAACCTATATTAAAAACGAGCGAGATATAAGTATGTAATTGTTTAAAGTTGTAAATTTATATTTGATGCGCTTGTGGTATATGTGCGATAGTGTGGTTCCTAGATGAGACATTATATAATGTATATTATTGTTCTTTGAGCTATATTATTGTTATTGGTGACCACATGGAGGCTTATTTTGGACAAGTTTTACTTTTTGGATAGTACAAGTTATAGGGGAGACGTTGCAATTTTTTTTAATAGTTTGAAGAAAGAGCAAAAATTTAAGGTCTTAAAAAAGTTACCCACAAAAAAAACTGCAACATCAAAGAGCAATGATACATATTATCAGTGTAAGATTTTGAGAAGTAGGTCTACAACCCACATAAAGTCATGAATGATTAAGGATGATAGTTTTGGCGAAGATGAGATAACTCCACTTCTAAGAACGATCTGTATAATCTTCAAGGATGAATGTTCTTAAATGGAGGGAGAATATAGCACTTCGGATATTTTGAAATATCAAAGAGTCATTAAGAAATTTGATGTGTGCTAATTATATTAATTCACGTGTGAACGAGAACTAATACTATAAGAATATTACTTGAACATGATAATACATATACGAAATATATTACAAGTGGTTCAGGGTGTAAGAAAAAACCTAAGGCCAAACCAAATTGAAAATTATATGCCAGGCTAAAGTTTCAATTGAGTCTGCATAAGGTATAATTTTAAACAATCACGGCTATCAAGATACGAAGATTTATAATGAGAACTACCTATAAAATTAAAGAACTTTAATCTAATTTCCAATGTTCAAACTGTTCATATTTGGACATTTCTATGAGATATTATGACTTATTTACCAAGGAGTAGCAAAGCAATCATCTGTCCGACGGTTCAAACTATGTACGCATCACACGGATTGACAAACCGTCGAATAATCTAATAAGGTTGGAAAGTGAAGGCCGAACGTACAAGAACCGCGTCACACGAATTGGTAAACTGTGTCACACGATTGCCTTAACGGGTGCCCTAAAGCCTTTAAAATCTATACGAAGAAAGAGAAAGAGCATAAGTTTTGGGTAACTTCTGGAATTCTAGAAAGAAGAAGGAACATCTCTCTCATCAATGTACTTCTAGGTGACTTTTCTTGCTACATTAATGATGGTATAATATATATTGATGCAAGAACTTATACATTCACGAATCAAAATCCATTAGGATTCTTCCATCTTCAAGAATATCTACAAAACTTCAAAGCTAGGGTTCTAAACCCAAAGGTAATATCTCTACCCCATCTTCAAATACAAGTAAAAAAATAATTATTTGAGATGTATATTGGACTAGAATTGTTATTTAAATAATAATTTTGCTAATTTTTGAATGAGAGATTCTAAAAATGATAAAGAAGAAGATGAATAGTGTTGGGTTATGGTTAATGATGGAATTGAGTTTAATAACACTAAAAGGGATGAGTTAATATGAGATTACTAGATTTGAATCCTATTGTAACGACCCGACTGGTCGTTTTCAGAATTAGCGTTCTGTTTGATGGTTTAAAGTCTCGAACCGCTTTGTATTATGTGTTATGATGTGCATGCGTGGTCGAGTTCGGATTTCGAATGATTCAAAATTGATTTGGAATAAGAATTCTTGTTTTAGAAGCTTAAGCGGCAAGAGTTGACCGGAGTTTGACTTTTGTTTAGACAACTCCAAAATGGCATTTTGATGGTTCCAATAACTCTGTATGGTGATTTTGGTCTTAGGAGCGTGTCCGGATATTGATTTGGAGGTCCTTAGGTCGTTTCGGCATGAATTGGCGAAGGTTGGAAAAATGAAAGATTTTGAAAAGTTTGACCGGGAGTTGACTTTATTGATGTCGGGTTCGGATCCCGCTTCTGAAAGTTGGAATAGGTCCGTACTATTATTTATGATTTCTGTGCAAAATTTAAAGTTAATCAGAGTTGGTTTGGTATGAATCGACATTAGTTTTGAAATTTGAAAGTTCATAAGTTTCTTAAGCTTGAATCGATGCGTGATTTGTGACTCTAGTGTTGTTAGAGGCAATTTGAGGCTCGGATAAAATTTGTATCATATTTTGGGACTTTTTAGTATACTTGGTTGGGGTCCCATAGGGCTCGGGTGAGTTTTAAATGGGTTTAGATTGTTCCGCGCTCTTATTTGATGTTTCAGCATCGTTTCTTTTTACATAAAGGGTACCACATTGTGAAAATGACCTTTTATTTTTGATTCAATTGTACCATCATATCCGTATCGTAATTACAGAATCATAACAACAAGAATTATCGCATTCCTAGGTTGTATGAGAGAGTTATGCCCATTTTCGTGTCGGGAAAGACTGCCGTTTTTCTGGTGTTTGAGGGAACAGAGGCAAATCGCAAGTGTTAAATGCGATTTATAAGTTTCAGGTGTCAAATGCAATTCAGGTGTCAAATGCGACTTGCCTAGAGAGGTTTCTAAAAATAAGGATTTCACCATTTTTATCATATTTTGAGTTGTAAACTTTGGGTTTGGGCTATTTTTTGAGGGGTTCTTCATGTGGTTGTTTGGGGTAACTGATGTTTACCCGGATTTGATTTTATTTCATGATTTTATATTTGTTTTTATCATTAAATTAGTAAATTTAATGGAAGAAAATGAAAATTTTGTAAAATTTTTCAAAAATGTAAAATGAGGATTTGAAGGGCGATTTGATATCGTAATTTGATAATTTTAGTATGGTTGGACTCTTATCGGAATGGGTGTTCGAATTTTATGAATTTTATTCGGTTCCGAGGTGCAATCTCGGGGTTGACTTTTTAGTTTTAATTAAAGACCGAAGCTTTATTATCTCGAATTATTTCCTATGAGTTTTATTTATGATTTGAAGTTATTTTGGCTAGATTTGAGCCGTCCGGAGGTTGTTTCACTCAAGAAGGTCATTTTAGAGTATCGGTCTAGCTTCTTTGAGGTAAGTATCTTGCCTAACTTTGTGTGGGGGAACTACCCCTTATGATTTGAGTCATTTGTGCTAACTGTGCCATGTGAAGGCCGTGTATGACGAGTACGTACTCGAGCTTATTTGTGGAAATTTGACCGTTTAAGACTGTTAGGTTCTTATGTTTATTATATGTGAAGTTGTTTTAGCATGTTAAATCCTCCATTTACTAAATTCAACCTTACATGTCTTATTTAGAATTGATTGATTCATGTTCTACCCTTGTTTCCAATTGCACTCTTATGTGCCTTAAATTGAAGTTGTTGCCTCTTTATTGCCTTGTTGTCTTTCCCGTAGTTGCTTAACCTTAATTGAAGTTATTATTATTTTTTCCGTAATTACTTAGCCTTAATTGAAATTTTGTTATCCCTTTCATTGTCGACATATTCTTATTTGGGGTTATTGATTCATGCTATCTCTCTTATCGTCGAATTGACTCTTGTGGAATCATTGTTACACATTACCTCTCATTGTTGAGCTATTCTTGTTGAGACCATTATTCCCTATTGTGTCTTTCTTTGTGAGCTCGTTCTTCCGTTTTTTTATATTCTGAAGTTCTTGTGTTGATTTGCTTGTCGTACTCTGTTGTTGTTGTTGTTGTTGTTGTTGTTATTGTTGTTGTTGTACTCAGTGTTGTTGAGCCGCAGGCTATGCGTGGCTGTGGTATTGAAACTGTTTTGAGGAAATGTTGTGGCATATGGGCACATGTTGTGGAAGTCATTTTGTGTTGTTATGTTTTGGTACACGTGGTATTGTTGAGAGAATTGTCGGGGCGTTCGCACGTGAGTTGTTCGTGTTGTTGTTATTATTGATATTTGCACATGTGGTGTGGTAAGACGGGCTATATATGTGGGTTTGCAGATGTGGCGAGACAAGGTGAGAATATTATTGTGCGCGTGCGGCGAGACAAGGCGAGCATTTACCTTATTATTGTGCATGTGGCGAGACAAGGTGGGCTATGCCGGGGAATGATTTGTGATGACTTGTGATGGCCTGGGGGCATTATTATTGTTGATATTTGTGTAGTGGTGTGCCTACCTTGTGTGAATTATACCTTGTACATTTTGTGGTGATCGTTTCTTATGGCCATTTATTGTCTTTACTCTTACTTGTTGACTTGAATTGGGATAGAACACTTGCACATGCATACACGTAATTAATCACCTATATCGGTTTAAGAAGATGAATCTTGATGTTATTGACCATTTACATGTACTCCCGTTTACTTGCCTTCGGTGTGAGAGTTGTTCTATTGGCACGTGAGTTATCCCTGTGGACATGAATTATTATTATTGTTGGCACGTGAGTTGTCCGTGCAGATATTTGATATTGTCACTCTCTTGGCACGTGAGTCGTCCGTACGGTTATGAATTGTAATGTGGGCATTATATGTCAAGTGATTAGGGTTTACGAATTGGGACCCGTGAAATGTGACTATGAGGTGAAGTACCTCAGGGAAATCTTTGAACAAATCTTGTGTGGAAGCGGTTTCTCCTATTGAATAATTACTTGTTCCCTCTATTTGGTTTCACCGGACTTTAACTGTATTCGGCTTACTTCACGGCGTTATTACCTGTTTGTTTCCCTACTGCTAATTGTTGCTCTTAGTTTTCTATTACAAGCATTGTTTGGTATTGTTATCATGCTTAGTTTTATTCCGATATAGTTCCCTCAAAGTTTCACATTCATACTTGTACATGTTATTTGATCTAGTAGGTGTCTTGACTGTCCCTCGTCACTACTTCACCGAGGTTAGTCTTGATACTTACTAGGTACTGCTATGGTTTACTCATGCTACGCTTTCTGCACATTTTTGTGCAGATCCAGGTACTTGGGAGTTGGTTGATCATTAGCTAGCTGTTCGGACTTTGCTATGAACACTCAAGGTATACCTGCCATCACGTTCGCAGGCCTCAGAGTCACCTTCTGATATTGTACTTGTACTGTTTATTTCTATTCCGAAATAGTTGTACTTAGAAGACTTTCTAGTAAACTCAGCAGAGCTTATGACTTGTACTACCGGTTTTCGGATTGTAAGCTTTGTACGAAAAATTTCTGTTCATGTTTAATAGTTATTGGTTGAGTTTGCCATTAATTCAGTAACTGTTAGGCTTACCTAGTCCCTAAAACTAGGAGATATCACGATATCCTATGGAGAAAAATTGTGGTTGTGACAAGTTGATCAGAGCTCTAGGTTCATAGGTGCTACGAGTCATAAGCGAATTCAGTAGAGTCTTGCGGATCAGTACGGAGACGTCTGTACTTATCTTCAAGAGGCTACAGTACTATTAGGAAGACTTCACTTCTTTCATTCCTATTGTGCGAGTTTATTGATCTCGAGTTTGAGCTTTTGTCATTCTATTCTCTTATAGACGGCGAGAACACGAGCTGCAGACACTGATGACGCTGCCCCAGAGACCGTGTTGCTAGGGGTCGGGGCCGGGGCCAGGGCCGAGGCAGAGGCAGAGGCAGAGGCCAAGGAGGAGCACGTACCGCAGCTAGAGCACCTGTCAGAGCAGCAGTTGAGGATCCGCCAGTAGCTCTGGTTGGGGGACATGCACCGGAGGCGCCTATTGCTACTCCAGGACTTCAGGAGACTTTAGCACAGTTCTTGAGCATGTTTGAAACATTGGCTGGGGCGGGATTGATTCTGGTTGCACCAATTACTTCACAGACCAGGGGAGGAGCTCAAGCTCCTGCCACCCGTAGTTCAGAGCAGCGAGTCCACGTTGGTCAGGTTCTAGAGGTCATGCCAGCACAGCCTGTTGTTCCATTTCAGCCCGTGGTTAGCGCAGCAGCATCTTAGGAGGAACAACTTAGACTTGCGAGGTTCAAGAAGTATCACCCTCCTACTTTCAGTGGTTTGGCTTCAGAGGATGCCCAGGGTTTTCTAGAGGAGTGCCACCGTATTCTCCACACTATGGGTATTGTGGAGATGAGTGGGCTTGCCTTTACTATGTTCTAGCTTAAGGGAGGGCATATCAGTGGTGGCGAGCATACGAGTTGGGTAGCCCGGCCGATGATGCTTCACTTTCATGGACTCAGTTCTCAAAGATGTTCTTGAGAGAGTTTGTTCCCCATATTCTTCGGGATGCATGGTGCAAAGAGTTTGAGCAATTGCGCCAGGGCACTATGTTAGTGTCAGAGTATGCCGTTAGATTTAATGATTTGTTCAGACATGCACCTGCTTTGGTTTCTATAGTTAGAGAGCGAGTCCGCAGGTTTATTAAGGGGCTTTGTTATGATATCCGGTTCAGTATGGCTTGGGTGTTGGAGTCGAATGTTCTATTTTAGCAGGTGGTAGAGATCGCTCGCTGAATAAAGGGCATATGGGACCAGGAGGGAGAGGACATGCGGGGTCAGGGGAGAGAGGACAGAGAGGCTAAGAGGCCACGTAGTCCGGAAGGATCTACTGGTCCCTATTATAGCGGTAGGGCAAGCCATGGTATAGGTTTTGTGGGTCAGCCAGTCCAGTTTGCATTTCAGGCTTCGCGAAGTGTTTCAGATACCTATGGGTCTTAGAGTACCTGTACCAGACAACTTTCACAACCACGTCAGCAGAGAGGTTGCTTTGAGTGTGGAGATACCAGCCACATGGTTAGAGATTGTCCCAGACTTCGGACAGATGTGTCATAGCATAGTATTCAGGCTATGAGTTCCGTTCCAGTTGCTACTCCACCTCCACAGCCAGTTAGGGGTGGAGGACAGGCGGTTAGAGGGCACCCTAGAGGGGAACGCCCGGCCGGTTAATGTGCTTTCTATAGTATGGCTGAGGCCGCTACACCATATGGTGTCGTTACAGGTATGATTTCGATTTGTTATAGAGGAGCACTATTCATATTTTGATTCGGTACTGATTATCGAGGTGATTCCTCCTATCATGCTTCACATATGGGTAAGCCTTGTGATTTTGTACTCTACTTATATGTTTACCCCTGTTGGGAGATCTTATAGTGGTAGCATGTGTCTATCGTTTTGTTTTATTCATTATTGAGAGCTATGAGACTAGAAATGACTTTTGTTACCCATTATGGTAGGTTTTGTTGTGATTTCTGGGTGGTTGGTTGCGATTTGTGATTTAGATGCTCTACTAGTGTAGGAGTTCAGGATGAGTTGTGACTTTGTTAGCGGAAATTGAATTAGTGGTAGGATCCAGTTGGTATGATGTGTGTTCTACTTGTGATTTAGAGATGAGGATGGGATCCTCGCGCCTTTATGTGATCTGATATGTTTGAACTGGGCCGCGGGCCGCGGTGAAGTTATATTAGGATGAGATCTTTGTGATTTATTCATATACCTGATTCTCCCTTGTGGAATTAATTCGTAGTATGCTGTTGATAGGGAGTTGTGCCGGTCGGGCTTGTTTGATAGTTTTCTCTTATGTGTTTCTCTTTATATATTTAGTCATAGTCGCGTTGCGCTTATTGAGTTTTAGCATACGAGGTGTGTGCCAAGGTGGAGTTAAATGTAACCTTTTGATTCAGGAGAATAGTTATGAGGTCTCCATGTCTCTTACATTGTTGCAAGTGTTGTGAAGGTTTGAAACGAGGTTTTAACTGAGATAAGGCTATTTGCCTGTGCTGTATTTGATTATGGGCAGCTGTTGTAATTAGTGACGTTGTTATGGGCATATGCGTGATGTGTTATGATGTGTGGTTATACCGTTTGAGTGTAGTCATGAGTTGTTACAGCTGGTTGAGGCTGATATAGTGTGTTGATATGGGAATTGTGTCTTTTGGTAATGATCAGATGGTGAGAAATTTGGTTCTAAGGTTTATTAGTGTGAGTAGAAGAAATAATCTTCAATTGAGATAGTGTTGTCGGGCTTATGTGAATTGTGATGACGTGGAATTACCCGTGAGAATATGTATGATAAGTACACTCGGTGATTTGATGACCTCGAAACGATCCTTGGCATGTTCGAGGATGAACGTTTGTTTAAGATGGGAAGAATGTAACAACCTGACCGGTCGTTTTGAGAATTAGCGTTCCATTAGGTGGCACGTTCGGAATGATGTGTCGTGAGACGCCGATCCTTGGTGTGGCTGGGTACGACCAAGACCTCCTGAGGCTGGGTACGATGTGCTGGAAGAATAAAACTTTACTAAGTCCTCAACGAAGCCGGGTACGACTTGAAATGATATGCCCCAAAGAGTGGCTGAGTAATATTATATTATATTTAATGCATAGACTTCTTGAGCGGCTTAACCTTTTATAAAGCCTGCATACTTTTAATTTTTATGGTTTTCACAGCTACGCCTCTGGTCGCTTGTCTTTGGTATTCAGGTCGAAATGATACATTTATATCTCGTATGTGATATCCTTGAATTACATGCCTTCTTACTCTTACATACTCGATATCGTTTTCGTATTGTCGCTCCTTTCTTTGGGCATTGTGATCATGTCCATAGGTACATATAGACCCGATGATGCTCCTCCACAGTAGGGTGTTCGTTAGCTGCTGGTTGCACTCCACTTCTCCGGAGTAGCTGTTTAGAAGTCGAGAGGCATTGAAGTGTGTGTTCCAGTCATTTTGGATACGGTGGGCCCTTGTCCCGACCAAGTTATGTGTTATGGTACTCTAGAGGCTTACTGACCAGTGTTCGAAAGTACCTAAGTAATGACCCTGTTGGCAACAATTGTCAGTCATGATCGTTTACATGTGTACTCGAAGGCCTTGTTGGACCAGAATTTTATGGTGAAAGGTCTAAGTATAGAGGTCGGTTCGCACGGGCCTTTGAGCATCGTGTGCCGGTCGCAACTTCCAACGTTGGGGTGTGACAGTATATTGACTCCAATTGAATATTAAATGATAATAATGAAATTGAATATGCTAATGAGTGAATTTATTGGCTGATTGAAGTCGTAGAAAGATTGTAGCAAACTTGTGGACCCTAAATGATATTGATAAATATTTTGAGTAATGTTCTGATACATTTGAGATATCTAATTGTAGATATTGACTTGTTTGTGATGTTTTGGCATTTTGATCAATATTAAAATATTGAAAGAGAATTGGGGGCTCAAGATTGGTTAAACAAAAGCGAGGTAAGCTGATTAAAACTTACTATTCTTTATATATTTTCTCTAAAGGCATATTTCGAGTTAATACATGAGATTATTTATAGATGTATATCTGTAATTGTGAGATAAAGCCGGTAAAAATGTCACTATGTATTTTTAAGTTGTATTATATATGTAGTGTCATATGGTTTAATAATTTTTTTTCAAAAACTTATCGAAAAAATGAGGTATGACATGTGATGTATGGACTAGACTAGGATAACACTCTTCCAAGGCATATGGTGATGCGCCACTTTTATTTTATAGTAGCTATCATATTTTTATAAATAGTTATGAGAGTTGTAGTAATGAGATTATATGTGATATACATGAAAGGATATTTATTTGATTTGATTTTATTATTAATATGAAGGCTTCAAACATGATTTTGAATTTAAAAGTAATCTTGATTTTAACTTGAAAATGTATATGATTGTCAAAGAGATTGCACAGTTAGATTAGTTTTTATGTATATGGTTGGAATGCAGTATATGATTTGATTCGCTCGGATAGGATAGTATGGTAGATGCTGGTCAAGTAGATTTGGACGATGACATAGACTTTCTATGCTTGCATAACATGAATATTCATTATAAGACTTGACTTCCTTTGAGGATCGATCATCATTGCTAAGCACTATAAAATGAATCAAGCACCAAGAACCATTAAGAGCAGAACTTGAAAGTGTATTTTTTATAGTTGGAACACTTGTAATGAGGGTTTTTTAAGGTTGTCCATAATGGAAAAGGGGTCAACTTCTGGAATGACAACTGGATTCTCTCTCATGGACAACTTAAGAGATCCATTAAGGGTCCCTTCAATTCTGAGGAGGATATCATCAAGTTCTCCAGCCTATATTCTAATGAAGTCTAGAATTTCAGTCCATCGTCCTTCTAATTTTCTAATCATCCACCTAATCCAAAACTATTATATACCTTCCTTCAATAATTCTCTAGTCTTCATGGTCTGGAACCTTAACAATGATGGCTAATTTCTGTAAAATTTGCTTATACAATTATTGATAACTCATATGGAACCCCTAAGAATATTAATGGTAGAGATTTTAATTGGATTTGAAAGCTTAAAGTCCCTAATAAGATAAAATCCTTTTTTTAGATTGTGTGTCACGATAGACCCGATGCTTACCTCAACTCAATTGGCCGTAGCATTCCTAATTGCTGTTTCTGTAGCAATCTCCCTGAAAATGCTACTGACATCTTTGACTGTGAGAATGCAAAATATTTTTGGTTAGATATCACTAGCAATTGCACCCACAACCCATATGGGGCATACTCATCTTCGATAATGCAAATTGACTTGCAACATCCGCAATAAGCCCTTTAACAACCTCACCAGTTGGATTAGCTTGTTACCTTTCTACTTTTGAAATTTGGCTTACAGGAAATAATAATCTCTTTAATAATAGGAAAGATCCAATTTCCTTCAAGGAAACCATGGCCAAAGTACTGGAATTCGATCAATTATTCACTGATGCCAGTATCAAATCCAAAATCACGATTAGTGTGAAATTAGAGCGTCATGATCAAGGCATCTACAAGTTGAACATTGATGATCCGTTCTTGAGATATGGAGAATAGGAGGTGTAACTAGAAATAGTAATGGTGACTACATAGTTGAATTTATGAAGGGAATTCCTACAATAACCAATACCCTTACTAAACTATTAGCCATTATGCAGGGATTAATATTATTGTCCAACACAATCTCACTCCTCTAGAGATGACCTCTAACTCTATTGAGGTAATTAAAATGATTCAAAATGATCATCCTACTTATGATATTTTGATTTCGAAATGCAAGTTAATGATGGAGAGGTTGGGGGATCCAGTAATCAGCCATGTAGGAAGCAAAATCGAGTAGCTGAGCTATTGGCAAAGGAAATGATTGCGGAGAAGTTTTTTGATGTGACAAGAATCCTAGTAGTTCTTCTTGTGTTAGCTAATGCTGCTTTTGGACAAAACATAATAGGAACTATTTTTAACTGGCAAATTTCGAAATGTAATACTAATTTGGTATAAATAATTTCTGTACTACAAGGGAGTATTGCACCCCTAACTATGTAAATTTTGAACTATGTTTAATTTATATTTCTATACATTTCACCCACACAAAAAAACATGAAATAAGACAGCAAAATTTAACAACGAAAAAAAAATTAAAATGTCTAGAAAAGCCATCTCCAAAGCCAACTGCATTTGCTATAATGCAATTGGTTTTTGGAGAAATTAGTCTCCAATGCTGCTGCATTTTTGGCTGCAAAATGAGGGATGAATAGTGACATTCCAAATGTCACTCCAAATTTGGAGTGCACTATTCATCTCTTCCATCACTATTTCCTACTATTTTATTATTAATTTTATTATTTAACTCTTTTAATTTATCTCTTTATATATACCTAATTCTGTTTATGTAATATCTTTATAATGTTAATTTTACATCTTACCTTTAGCGTATAATTTTGATAAATTAATTCTCGTGCATGTATTATTTTTATGTCAAATTGTAAGTTAATTTTATTATAAGTTATAATTGTACAAAAAATATATAATCATCTCAAAAAATGAAATGGTGCAAATATAAAATATTAGATGATGCTAAAATTGAAAGATGCGAATATAAAATATTAGATGTAGCTAAAATTGAAAAGTGAAAATTGAAATACATTAAATAAAAATATAATTAATTTGAAAATATATTAAATCAAAAATACATAAAAAATAAAACTACGATAAATTGCATAATAACTTAGTAGGGACCTATGTCGTTTCCAGATACACCAAAATCATTATAGTAATGAGTGACTAGGGTAGAAGATTATTGTGGTTGTGATTGTGGAAATTGTTGACTTCTTTTATACATTGTTCGTTGTTGTTCTTGTCGCAAAAATTCGCGACGAGTCGGATCGACAATAGAATCCACATCGATGACTAAAGTTTTATTTTTTTCTTTCAATTCTTTTAGTCTTAGGTTTTCTCTTTGAACAGTCAAAACTTCTTTTTTTGTTTCAGTTGCATTATTCATCGCCTCAACAATCCGATTATTTTTTGATTGGACTATCTTCATATAACCTTCGTCGATTTTTCTCTTTATTTATGCTTTCTTCACCCCACTAGGCCATTGTGATGATGTGGAATCACCTGCAACAGACTCATTTTAATTTAGTAAAAATAATAATAAGTTAGGAGATGATAGATACAGTGAATCAGGGGTAGGAGTCCCGACTCTAATGATATAGTAGCATAGCCTTGCTTTTTTTTTTTTTGTTTTTCTTCTTCCAAGATCACCATATTTAAATTTCTCAAAATCCTTCATTATAGCCCACACATGATCAAATTTAAAACCTTTTTTGAAGTTTGGATCTTGCATAAGTAAAGCTTTTGCTTGTGTAAGCTGCAATATTAAAAAACAATAAGGAAAACAATAAGTAAATATATTCAAATAAAGTATAAGTAACTACAAAATAAATCCTCACAATATCTTGATTAGAAGCACAACCAGGATGCAAATTTTCTACTTGACCTACACATCCATTTAATTTTCTTACTGCCTTCTCCATCATTTGCATCCGACCTTGCAATAATTTTTTGGTGTGACTCTCCCAAAAATCTTCCTTTGCATTATTGTATGCATTTACGACTCGACCCAAAATTGATCTTTGGATTGATTGACGCCCCTTACTGGATCTTGAAAAATATCTAAATGCATTCGGCATAATAGAATATCTTCATTTATAAAGTATCCTGCAGATCGGATGGACATGTTTTCAAGTGATTAGAGGAAAAGTGGATTATATATTTAAAGAAAAATAAAATCCAATTGTGATTATAAAAGGTTATATTGGCACCTCAATATATAGAGATAAAAGTAGACACAATAATTTAGTAGTTGAGAATAGGATAAAATTTTTTGATCTCAGCCGTCGAGTGATTTCGTCCTATTCTTAACCTCCGATGGATTTTATCCTTATTCCTATTTTATCATTAAAAAAAATATCTCTACACATTATTCAATGTGTAGACAACTCAGCGGACACAATAATTTGGTATATGCGAATAGGATATGTCACGACCCTAGTTACCCTTCGTAGGATGTCGTGACGGCACCTAGTCTCCACGACTAAGTAAGCCTAATACTTACTAAATAATCTGGCAGAAATCTATCAAAAGAACTATTAAAAAGAAATCGGATATTTTTAAATGAACTCAACATTTACAACATGAAATAACATCCCCAAAACTGGTAGTACAAGTCAAAAGCTCTACTGCGTTTGCTAGGAAATCCCTAAATACAACTGTTCGAAATAGAATTTAAACAGTACAAGTACAATATCAGAAGGCGACTCCGAGGCCTACGAACGCGATGGCAGGTTTACCTTGAGTCTCCACAGCAATATTCGACCAGCCAGCTAATAATCAACAATAATCGTGGCACCTGGATCTGCACAAAGATGTGCAAAAGCATAGTATGAGTACACCACAGCGGTACCCAGTAAGTATTAAGACTAACCTCGGTGGAGCAGTGACGAGGAGGAGTCAAGACACCCACTGAACTAAACAACCTGAACAAGTATAAATGTAGAGCTAATATGGAACAATATCAATAATAAGCTAGGCATGATGACAAATACAATGTTTGTAATAGGAACTAAAAGCTATAGTAAACAACGAGACGCAACATGTAATAGCACTGTAGAGTAAGCTGAACACAGTTCAATCCGGTGAAACCAAATAAGAGAAGACAAGTGACAACTCAGTAGGAACAACCGATTTTACACCGGGTTTATCTAAGAGATTCCATAAGGTACCAAATCTCAAAATCACAATCACGGGTCCCAACTTGTGAATCCTAGTCATTTAGCTTTTTGTGCTCATATTACAATTCATAACAGCACTGCCTAAGGGGTGACAATATCTAATATCCGCCCCGACCACTCACGTGCCAACAATAATAATGACTCACGACTGCACAGACAACTCACGTGCCAACAGGATAACTCTCACACATAAGGCAAGTACACGGGGGTACATGTAAACGGTCAAAACATCAGGATTCATCTTCTTAGGTCCATATAGTTGATTTATCTATGTGTATGCTTGTGCAAGTGTTCTACCACAATTCAAGTCAACAAGTAAGAGTAGAGACAATGAATAACGCATAAGAAGCGATCACCACAAACGGTACAGTGTAATAAAGACAGCCATGAAATAGAAACCATGAATAGTACAACAAGATCAGCTACACAGAACTAAGCAAATAGTGCAACACGGAGAAAGACAATTAATAGTATACTAAGGAAACAACAATCAAAGACAAATACAAAAGAATGGAGAAATGTCAACAAGAGCCTTACCGAGGTACCGCCTTGTAGTCTCAAATCATAAAATGAATCACAAAATTTTCTTATATCATCACGAGAGCCTTTACATTTAGTTTTTTGAAAATTATTTTTTCCGAAATAGCATCCTGCATTTTAGCCCACCTTATCACACAGCATGGCTTCTAGTATTTGCCCTATTAGCCACGCTTATCAAGCCCACCTTATCTCACCGCATGCATTTCAACACTCAGACCTTATACCATCGCATGCGTATCAATAATAACAACAACACAGCAGAAACCTCGAGCAAACAACATAACAACAACACGATAGAAACCTCGTGCAAACAAAATAACAACAGCACGTCAGAATCCTCGTGCAAATAATATAACAACAGCATGGTAGAAATCTCGTGCAAATAACATAATAATTCTCTCAACAATAATACGTGTTCCAAAACATAACAACTCAACAAAATGACTTTCATAATATGTGCCCATATGCCACAATATTTCCTCAAAACAGTTTCAATATCACAACCATGCATAGGCCTCGGCTCAACAACACTGAATACAATAGCAACAACAATAATAACACGAGAATACGGTACGTAAATCAACAGAAGAACTTCAGAACACAAAGAAACGAAGAACAAACTCACAAAGAAAGACACCACAGGGAAATAGTAGTCTCAACAAGAATAAGTCAACAATGGAGAGGTAATGTGTAACAATGATTCCACGAAAGTAATATTCGACAACAAAAGAGATAACATGAATCAATGACCCCAAATAAGAATACGTCAACAATGAAAGAGATAACTAACTTTAATTAAGGCTAAGCAATTACGGAAGAGATAATAATTGATAAGTTATGTATCCTGCTATGTTTTAATGATCTGGCAAACTTAATGTTAAGAACCAAATGGGGAATCTGCTCCACATCCTCAAAGTGCTAAAGATTTACAAGTCTCAAATCTGGGCCATGTTCCAACACTCAAAATCCAAGAAATAATAGAGGGAACAGACCCACACCAGTTCCCTTGTTGACAGTACCAGTTAACTCCCCATAGCTGTAAAGTGACTACAACTGTTCCTCTGCACACATGCAACAGTACAAACAGTGGAGCAGTCACTTTATGGGGAACGCCTTTGTACCAAACATGGTTACATCATTCAAATGATGTCACTTATGTAACATTAACATGAAGGAAAGGCAAAATAAAACATTTGCACACTCCAGAATTGATTAAGCTCGCTCTCAAGTTTATTGCCAACTTGTAAGTGACATTCAAGGGCATCAAGAACAAAGAACAACATAACAAAGGACCAGTTTCCTGCATCGAGTCATTATACGTACTTAGTTGTGTTGTACGTTTGTTAAAGTATTTAATTGTAATTCCTACTTAGCTTAGTTAGAAGTATTGCGTTGGAAATATGTTGTAAAATCATAAACCTTGTGTTTGAGTCTTGGCGAGAGTTAGTCGAGTTGTAAGCTTTGTAATAGAGTATTACAAAGGGGTTTATGATAGGGTTATTACAAGTTAGTGAGGGGTTAAGAGGTTAATTCCTAGGTTATAATAGTTTATAATCTGAAAGTTTGCTCAGTAGTCAAGTTGAAATCCTACATGGGTAGGTCATTGTTTTTAATCCCATGGGAGTTTTCCACGTAAAACTCTATTGTGTCATTTACTTACTGCTGTGTGCGTGCGTTTTATGGAAACTAAATAGAGAAGCTGGTTCTCTATGTAAGTTTGGTGGACTCTTAGGTTCTATCAATTGGTATTCAGAGCAGGTTCTTTCAATCATGCTAACACCTAGAAAAGATCCTCATGGCTACTCCACCAAACTTTGAAGAAGGTCAATCTACCTACAGACCACCAAGATTTAATGGCCAATACTATAGATGGTGGAAGACAAAGATGCATGATTTTATCATGGCGGAAGACTCAGAACTTTGGGATGTCATCTGCGATGGTCCTTTTTTTTTCTTCCTATGAAGACCATTGGAGAACCAACAGTGTTAGTGCCCAAGACTAGGAAAGAATACAACAATGCTGACAAAAAGACTATCGAGAAGAAATTTTGAGCCAAAAAAATCCTCGTATGTGGTATTGGACCAGACGAATACAATCGGATTTCTGCCTGCCAATCTGCTAAGGATATTTGGAAAGCTATCCAAACAGCATACGAAGGGACTACTCAAGTCAAGAGTCGAATATTAATATGCTAACCACTGAGTATGAGCTATTCAGGATGAAGGACGATGAGTTCATTCAAGACATGCACATTCGCTTCACTTCTATCATCAATGAGCTCCATTCTCTAGGTGAAATCATTCCAAATGATCTACAATTGCTGACCATTGACGAACTCATTGGTAATCTAAAAACCTATGAACAAGGATCATGAGAGAAGAGAGCCCAAAAGGGAGAAGAACCTCGTCCTCAAAACAGATAACAATGAATCAAGTGGTGAGGATGCTGATATGGCTTACCTGACAAAGAGATTTCAGAAGATGGTTCGCATAAATAGAGGTATTTCAAAGAAGGCCAGCTCAAGCAAGCCAAGAGGATATGACTTATGTCATAAATATGGGAAGCCAGGACATTCAATTAGGGATTGTCCCCTTCTTAAGCACAACACAGACAAAGCAGCCAAGAGGAACCCGGTTCTTGACAAAAGATTTAAAAGAAAAGAAGTCGCTGAAAATGTTGTGAAACAAGCTCTTGCTGTATGGGAAGATTCTTCCAGCGAATCTGGTGAAGATGATGCAAAACATGACACATCTATGATGGCAGTCGAAAGTGATGCAGCTGATTGTGATTCTATCTTTGCCCTAATGGCACAATCTGACGATGATGAAGACAATGACAATGATGAGGTAAATTTTCTAGATGTTCAAAGAAATCTGAAATCCTATTCGCAGAAAAATCTCATATCTTTAGCTAAAGTTCTAATTGATGCTTATCACAATCTCATAAATGATAAAAATGCCTTAACTTTGGAACTAGGAAAGGTAGGAAATGAGAGAGATCATTTGGTAGTCATAGTGGCTGACCTAAAGGAGACTGTTGAAGATCTAATGAAAGAAAAGAGTATTCTGGTTAATAAATTTGAAAGCGTAGAAAACGAGAGAGATGACCTGTTGATAGTAGTCCTGGACCTAAAAGAAATAATAGAGGAATTAAAAAGGGGAAAAAGTTCTGGGACTATCCTAAAGGGAAAGGAAGTTGCAAGTGAGGCACACATTAAGCTTGAAAATAAACTCTAAACTGTGAAATCTAGTCTGTGTGCGAAACTTGAAAGAAACAGGAAACTTCAAGAAGTCCTAGATAGAGTTAAAAGTGACCTCGAAAATCTCTAAAGTGGACCTGGTCCTCTGATGCAATTGCTGCCATGTATATAAGCAATGGTGGGAACAGGAAGGTAGTGGGGCTCCAAAGAGAAATGACTCCCTACAATCCACATAGCAAGTCTGTTACTGTCCCTGATAACTGGCTTTTTACTCACTGTGGCAACATTGATCACATTAAAAAAATTTGTAAGGCTAGAGTTCAGTACCAATAGAAAAACAATGTCCTTTGAAAAGGTAACTACTGCTAAGGAACTTGGTCCTTCTATTAAAAAACGTATATTGCCTGCCTGGACAAGAAGAAGTCTAATTCGCCCCTTTCCTCATTACAAGGGACCCAAACTTGTTTGGGTTCCTAAATCTGACCCTTGATTTTCTTGTGCAGGGAGCAGTGAAAGGAAGCAGCCAAAAATATTACATGGATAGTGGCTGTTCTAAACACATGATTGGCAGCATCAATGATTTTCTTTCACTTAAAGCTCTGCAAGGAGGAAGTGTATCCTTTGGAATTGGCAAAAAAGGATACATTCTGGGAGTAGGAAGAATTGAAAAATCTCTCACTCACTCAATTGAAAATGTGTACTACGTGAATTGATTGAAATATAGTCTACTGGTGTTTCCTAAATCCGCGACAAAGGAAACAAAGAGGAATTTGTGTCAAAAGTTTGCACAGTCACAAATATTGTGACTGGTGAAGTGGTTCTAATGGAAAAAACATACAAAAACATTTATGGTGCTGATTTTGAGTCCCCACAAAATAGGGATCTCACGTGTCTGAGTGCTGTTGATGATGATGCTGAACTATGGCACAAAAGATTGGGTCATGCAAGCTTTACGTTGCTGAACAAATTGTTCAGGAAGGACCTGATTCGTGGTCTACCGATGTCAAGTTTCAAAGATCACAAGGTGTGTGATGCATGCACAAAAGGAAAACAAGTAAGGTTTTCTTTCAAGCCCAAAAAAGGAATTTAGCACCTCAAGGCCACTTGATATGCTCCATATGGATCGAATAGAGGAGGAAATAAGTATATTTTTGTTATAATGGATGACTACTCCAGATTTACCTGGACCTTGTTCCTTAGAACCACAGATGAAACTTTTCCAGTATTCGTTGCATTTGTAAAAAAGATCCAAGTGAAGATGGGCCATAATGTAGTGTGTATAAGATCTGATCATGGCATAGAAGTTGACAATGCAAAATTTGACGAATTTTGTGCTGAAAATGGCAGAAGTCATAATTTTTCAGCTCCAAGAACACCTCAAATAAATGGTGTTGTGGAGAGGAAAAATAGGACTCTTGAGGACATGGCAAGAACAATGTTGATTGACAGTGGCATTGCAAAACTTTCTGGGCAGAAGAAGTCAACATTACATGCTACTTGGTGAACAGGTGCATGATCAGGTCCCTCCTAAACAAAACCCCGTATGAGTTGTTGAACTGAAGGAAACCCAAGCCGACACATTTAAGGACATTTGGCTGCAAATGTTTTGTTCTCAACAATGGCAAGGAAGCACTTGGAAATTTTGATGCCAAAAGTGATGAAGGACTCTTTCTGGGCTATTCATCACAAAGCAAAGCCTACAAAGTATACAACAAAAGAACTCAATGTGTTGAGGAAAGCATACATGTGATCTTGATGAATCTTACCACCCTTGTGGGAAAGATTCACATGATAAGATCAAGACAGAGAATAGTCAACTATTCCTGGTGAAGTCATAGACATGGCAAATGGTAAGGCTAACATGATGAGTCACGTCAAGGAATCAAATGATAATGATGTAGCTATATCTCCAACTGATCTGGAGGAACCTGGTTCCTTAATCCCAACAACTGAAGATGAGAACAAAGTTGTTGATGCTGTCCAAGAAATCCCACATGCTGAGCTGAGAAGCGAAATTCACGACAACCAAGGATCACATTCAGAAATACCTGGACCCTCTCACAATGAGATTCAGGTGTCTAATTGGAAGCACAAAAGTTCACACCCTCTTGAAAATGTGATCACTCCTCTTGACTCATGGATTCAAACGAGACCAAAGTCAAGAAACTCGCTTGCCTTTTCAGCCTTTCTTTCTCAAATTGAGCCTAAAAATATCAAGGAAGTACTAATGCTGAATGGATTACAGCTATGCAAGAAGAACTCCATCAATTTGAGAGGAACAATGTGTGGCACCTGGTTCCACGACATGCTAACAGAACTGTTATAGGAACCAGGTGGGTATTGAGAAACAAACTTGATGAGTTTGAAAACACAACAAGGAACAAGGCAAGGCTAGTAGTTCAAGGCTACAGTCAAGAAGAAGGGATTGACTATGATGAAACCTTTGCTCCAGTTGCTCGAATGGAGGCCATCATAATCCTAATTGCCTTTGCATCTCATATGAAATTCAAGTTGTTTCAACTGGATGTCAAAAGTGTATTTGTGAATGGTTTTCTAAAAGAGGAAGTCTTCGTCAAGCAACCACCTGGCTTTGAGTGTCATGAGCATCCTGAGCACGTTTTTTAACTTGACAAGTCATTATATAGGCTAAGCAGGCTCCTCGTTCTTGGTATGAAAGGTTGTCCAAATTTCTCCTAAAAAATGGGTTTACAAGAGGAAAAATTGACAACACCTTAATTCTGAAGAAATGGAGGAGGAACCTGCTCATTGCGCAGGTTTATGTTGATGACATCATCTTCGGAGCAACAAGTGATTCTCTGTGTGAGGATTTCGCAAGGCTTACGGGAAGTGAGTTTGAAATGAGCATGATGGGGGAATTGAATTTCTTCTTGGGGCTAGAAGTCAAACAAACTCCTAAGGGCACAATGATAAGTCAGGAAAAGTACATCAAAGAACTTCTGAAGAGATTTGAAATGGAAAGCTAAAAAAGCATTGATACTCCTATTGCCACTCCCACTTGTCTAGACTTGGATGAACATGGTACTCCTGTGAATAAGACCATGTATAGAGGTATCATCGGGTCACTCCTGTATCTCACAGCAAGCAGACCAGATATTATTTTCAGTATGGGACTCTGTGCCAGGTTTCAATCTAATCCAAAAAAATCTCATCTGAAGGCTGCCAAGAGAATCTTGAGGTATCTTAAAGGAAAGCAGGACCTGGTTCTCTACTATCTCTTCGGCAAAAATTTTGATTTAATAGAATATGCTAATGTTGATTATGCTGGTTATCTGGTGGATAGGAAAAGCACTTCTGGCATGGCACATTTTCTGGGTTCATGTCTAATCTCATGGGGTATAAGAAAACAAAACTCAGTGGCTCTTTCAACTGCAGAAGCTAAATATGTTGCGGCTACTTCTTGCTGTGCTCAACTGCTGTGGATCAAGCAACAGCTGGAAGATTTTGGTGTGTTTTCTGATTGTGTGCCCTTGCTATGTGACAACACCAGTGCTCTCAACATGGCAAAAAATCCAGTTCAACATAAGAGAACAAAGCGCATTGATGCGCGATATCACTTCCTCAAAGACAATGTTGAAAAAGGGCTCATCTGCATGAAGTTTTGCAGCACAGAAGATCAAATTATAGATATCTTCACCAAAGCATTAAGCAGAGAGCACTTTGGAAAGAATCGCCTGGCACTAGGGTTGACAAAATCAAGCTAAGGACCTAGTCCCTCGATGATTGGTTATGAAAGAGATGAACAGGTAAATAGCTAAAAAGTGTTTTCTGGCAAGGTCTAATTCATCTCTATACCGTTGCAGGTAGACACGCAAGACGATTACAGAGGAAACGAGTAGCTAATGGTATCGTACTTGGTCAAAGGATGAAGTTCACATTTACAAAATTTGTCAGGGAACCTGATTCGCTTGACACAGGTTAGTAGTTCCTCTGTACTCTCATCCATAATTTTTTAATGGCTAAAATGGTGCCACGTCATTAAAATGTCAATTCCTTTTGTTTGAACCCAAGCGTCCTACCCTTTATGAAACGACCCCTCTACCCAAAAATTGATACCCGTTCCTAACCAGTCCCTCATCTTTTCTAGATAAATTCCCACACGGTCACTTTCATAACTATTCACATCACAAGCCAAAATTTTCCTTTTTCTTCAACAACCAAACACTCTCTTCTTCCATCAACTCTCACTACACTCCACCATGTCTGAAAATCTCGAAGCCAAAACTGTTCGAAGCATCGTCCCCACTACGTCTTCATCTGTTAAAGCACCAGCGATAGAGCATACGATCCTTACGCCACCCAATCCAAACCTTAAGATAGAGTCACAACCACTCGTTTTCTCCTCTCCAACCCAATCCACTACTGGTTCTCATCGGAGTCGCAAAACCTCGACACCCAAGAAATTTTTGGCTATGGCCTCTCCTTCTGCCTCGCCGGAAAGAATGGTCTAAGAAGATACAGTTGAGGGAGAAGAAAATCAGGAAATTTCTAGTTTTTCGGTGGAAGAAAGTTCTGACATACAACACGACGTGGGCCATAATAATGATGCATCAGATTTGAATGTTGCCGATTCTACAGGTAATGCTCCTCCTATGTCTTCTGAGTTTAATTTGGGGTTGCAAGAACAAGAGGCCATAGAGAATATGTTGTCCATAGCTGCTGAGGGGTGTTTGGATGAAGGTGTGTCTGATACTCATGGGTCTCTGGGGGAAGGTGATAGTCTACATGAAGAGGGTAGGGAACTGGTGCCCGTTGAAACTTTGGCACCTGAAAGTACTACTGGGGAACCCCTCGAGGGACCTGATCCCCTCGCCCAAGAGGATCCCACTATTCCTATTTGGGATGAAACTCCTTGTTCTTCAAAAGAACCCAAATCACTACTGATCCCACTCCCTCTCCTCATTTCTATGCTGAGCCACTAGCCATTGTTCCTCCAAAAATGAGATCTCTATCATAGGAGTAGGGTGAGGGTAGTGAAGAGGACTATGATAATGTGGCTATTACAAGCTTTATTAGGGCTAGGAGCAGCAGGGCAACTCCCAAAATACCCACTCCTAAAAGACCTACTACTAGGCTGCAAACGAAGGAAGCTCTTGAGTCTGATCTGAAGAATAGTAAGAAAGAAAAGAAGAGAATAAGGTTGATGAAGGGTGGAAAGCTAGTTCATGAAGAGGTAGTGTCTACGACACTTATTGTTGACAGCGATGACGAAGTTGAGGAGGACCCCAGTCCTTTAATTCGTAAATCCTTTAAGAAACCCATTGTTCAAAAGTCTGGGAAAGAGTCATCGATGGAGGTTAGTAGTGTTGCGGTGAGTGAGTCTGGAGAAAAAGTGGCTGAAGGGTCTGGTAAGAACGTGTCTGAGAAATCTGTGTCTGAGAAGATATCTGAGAAATTTGATAAGAAGGGGAAAAGTGTAAAGAAATCTGTGAAGAGGAAAGCTGGCACAAATAAGGGACCTGGTTCCTCGAAAAAGGCCAAGGTCAGTGTGACCAAGGATGTTGGAAGGGAAAATATGAGAAAACAGAAAGTGCTTTGGGGAAGGATCTTTGCCCCTGATATTTTTGACATGACGGGAATGCGAAAACTGGTTGAAATTTGTGAATTTCAATAGTGGCCACATCTGTTCACACATGAGAGTCCCAAAGTGTATGAGGCCGAGGTACGTAGTTTCTATGCCGATCTGTTCACTGTTGAGGATGATAACATCTGCTTGAAGGTAAATAGGGTTAACTTTGTGATTGATGAGGATGCGTTGGGGAACATCTTGGGAGTGCCTACTGATGGTATATCCTCCATTGAAGGGACTTGCTCTTCAAACTTTCGAAATGCCATTCTGAAGGATGATGTAGTCCAGTAGGGGAATGCGTGCACAAGAAGGCCCTCCTTCCCGTGTACCAACTGCTCTTCGAAATGGTGAACAAGGTATTGTTCCCTCGTGCAGAAAGGCATTCTATTACCTCACGAGCAGACTTGTTCCTCATGGAAGCACTGGATGCATAATCCACTATAAATCTACGGGGAATCATGATTGAACACATGAAAAAAGTACCAGCTTTCAAGGATGGTAATCATGGGCTGCCCTATGGGTTTCTTCTCACCAAAGTTTTTGAGTTCTTCAAAGTTCCCCTGGGAAAGGCCACCATGGGTACTCACAAGCAGAGTTTCTCCAAAACCACCTTGGAAGAATGTGAGTGCATCGATAAAAAAGGAGGGGTCGGCAGCAATTCCACTATCTCTCAACTGATTGAAGCTCAGAATATCGCGAATGACGAGATAGAAAGTTGAAGGTAAGGAATGTTATCCTTGAGGGTCAGCTTAGTCAGGCCTAGGAGGCATCTGGTTCTAGTATCTCACAAAGCGCTGAGGTTGCTCGCCTGACCAAAGAAAATGCTGATCTCAAGAAACAGGTCAAGGACCTGAAAGAGTGGTTGCTCAATGAGCGATGCTCGAATGGGTATCCTCATTAGAACTCTTGCCTATTCTTCCCTGCCTCCCCCTTCCAGTGCTCCTTAGAGTCATTCCCTTCCCAAGTGTCAAGTTCAAGTTCAGGTTGTTTCTGTTTTCTGTGTTTGGATATGGTTGATGAACGGTACCTTTTTGTTGTTTTTATTTTGTGGTGATTGTGTACCAATGGAACTGCTCCCTTTTCTTTCCAAAATTTATGAATTTCTTGTCCTTTTACTGTGCATACCTTGTTCTTTTGCTCTGTTTTTAGTCATGATTGTGTGCACACATGTGGCATGAGTTAACCAGGCTAGACTACTTTTTTGCTTATTGCTTGTGCCTAATCTTTTTATGAGGCCAAAAAGGGGAAAAGTAATTGAGGGAAGTAATTGAGGGAGGAACAAGCACAGGCTCAGGGGGAATGTATTAATTGAGAGGGAACAAGCACGGGCTCAGAGGGAATTTCAATTACAAGTTTGTCATCATGAAAAAGGGGGAAATTGATAAGTTATGTGTCCTGCTATGTTTTGATGATCTGACAAACTTAATGCTAAAAACCAGATGGGGAACCTGCTCCACATCCTCAAAGTGCTCAAGATCAATAAGTCTCAAATCTAGGCCATGTTCCAACACTCAGAATCCAAGAAACAACAGAGGGAACAGACCCACACCAGTTCTCTTGTTGACAGTACCAATCAACTCCCCACAGCTGTAAAGTGACTGTAACTGTTACTCTGCACACATGCAACAGTATAAACATTGGAGCAGTCACTTTATGGGGAATGCCTTTGTACCAAACATGCTTACATCATTCAAGTGATGTCACTTCTGTAACATCAACATGAAGGAAAGGCAAAACAAATGTTTGCACACTCCAGAATTGATTAACCTTTCTCTCAACTGTATTGCCAACCTGTAAGTGACATTCAAGGGCATCAAGAACAAATAACAACATAAAGAAGGACCAGTTTCCTGTATCGAGTCATTATATGTCCTCAGTTGTGTTGTAATTTTGTTAAAGTGTTTCAATTGTAATTCCTACTTAGCTTAGTTATAAGCATTGCGTAGGAAATCTGTTGTAAACTCATAAACCTTGTGTTTGAGTCTTGCTTAGAGTTAGTCGAATTGTAAGCATTGTAATAGAGTATTACAAAGGGGCTTGTGATAGAGTTATTACAAGTTAATGAGGGATTAAGAGGTTAATTCTTAGGTTACAATAGTTTGTAATCTGAATTTTTGCTCAGTAGTGAAGTTGAATCCTACATGGGTAGGTCATGATTTTTAATCCCGTGAGCTGGGAGTTTTTCACGTAAAACTCTATTATGTCATTTACTTACTACTGTATGCGTGCGTTCTGTGGGAACTAATATAAAACCTGGTTCTCTATATAAGTTTGGTGGATCCTTAGATTCTATCAAAGTGCCCAAATGCCCAAACTTGTTCAAAACTCACCCGAAACACCTGGGATCCCCTAGACCCCATCTCAACACAATACGAACTTACTCGAAACCTCAAATCACATCAAACAATATTGAAACTACGAATCAAACTTATGAACTTTCAAATCTTCCAACTTCCAAAACTCGTGCCGAAACATATCAAATCAAGACGTCAAATTTTGCACACAAGTTTCAAATGACATAACGGAGCTAATCAAACTCTTGGAATCACATTCCGACCCCGACATCACAAGGGTCAACTCTCGGTCAAACCTCTCAACCTTCCAAAACTTCAATTTTCCAATTTTCGCCGAAATGAATCAAATTACCCTACGGACCTCCAAATCCAAATTCGGACACACGACTAAGTCCCAAATCACCATACGAAGCATTGGAATCATTAAAATTCCATTTCAGAGTCAACTACAAAAAAGTCAAATTCCGGTCAACTCTTACCGTTTAAGCTTCTAAAACAAGAATCTTTTTTCCAAATTAATCCTAATCATCTGAAAATCAAACTTTTCCACACACGACAGTCATAACACATAATACAAATCTGTTCGAGACCTTAAGCCGCCGAACGGGACGCAAATTCTCAAAATGACCGTTCAGGTCATTACAGGATAGATTTTATTTTGATCTCAGCCGTCGAGTGATCGTCGTAATCTAAACCGCCCGATGGATTTTATCCTTATTCTTATTTATTTAGAAAAAAAATCTCTACATATTTTTTGATATGTAGACAACTCAGCAGACACAATAATTTAGAAGATAAGAATAGGATAGGTTTCATCTTGATCTTAGCCGTCGAGTAGATTTCATCCTAATCTCAACCGTCCAATGGATTTCATCCTTATTCTTATTTTATATTTAGAAAAAAATATCTACATATTATTCAATGTGTAGACAAATTAGCAGACACAATAATTTAGTAGATGAGAATAGGATAGATTTTATCTGATCTTAGTCGTCGAGTGGATTTCGTCCTAATCTCAATCGTCCAATGGATTTCATCCTCATTCCTATTTTATCTTTAGAAAAAAATCTCACTCTATAAAAATGAACACCATTTAGAAAATCATATTCTTCCATCCAATTCATTTTTGAAAAAAATTAAATATTATTGTTTCTTTCTTCTGAAAATAAATTCCTATATGGGAGGTTCATCTAATAATAATGATGATTCAAATTACTCATCATCATCACCTTTAATTTTCGATAATGAAGCTGATATGCAATTGTACATGCAAAAAATTCAGATGAACAATTATGTGTTGCAGTATTTGCAAGAAAATCAAAATAATGATCCTATTAGAGTTACCTCTGTTCCATGTCATTTGGTAATCAATCGAGATCGTGAAAGTGATGATAATAATTTATATCTCGATTATGTTTCAGATAATCCTCGCTTTAATAAGGGACAATTTCATAGTAGATATCGGATGTCTCGGAATTTGTTCCTTCGAATTGTTGATGCAATTAAAGGTCATGATATGCACTTCGAATAACGCGTTGCTGCGGTGGGTCATTTGGATTATCTACTCTACTGTGATAACCTAATAGGTCATTTTGATCTTTAGCCATTATTTCTGTGTTTCGAGACCTTGATTATCTCTGTTTAGCATTTCTCGATTTGCATGTGCAGTCTGTGTCTTTTTTCGAAAAGTCTTTATGAGAAAAATTGAAGAAAATGTGAATTTTTGCCTTAAAAATGATTTGAGTTGACTACAGTCAATATTTTATATAAACAGATCTGGATTAGTAGTTTGCCTGTCCGGTGGGTCCGTGTCTTGATTTGGGACTTGTATGTATGCCCGATATTGATACTGGAAGTCCTTAACTTGTTTTAGCGTGATTTGTTGAAAACTAGCATTTGAAGGTTTAAAGAATTCTGAAATTTGACCGTAGGTTGACTTTATTGCTACAGGGTTTGAATTTTGGTTCCGAAATTTGGTATAGGTTCATTTTACTATTTATGACTTTTCTGCATAATTTGATGCAAAACGAAGCTGATTTGACGTGATTCGGACGTCCGGTTGTAAATTTGAAAGTTCTTGAGTTTCATTAAAAATTTAATACATTTTGATGTCTGATTAGTTCTAGGTGTTATTTTGGTATTTTGATTGCGCGAGCGAGTTTATATGATGTTATTTCACTTGTGTGCATGTTTGATTTGGAGCCCAAGGGGCTCGGGTGAGTTTTGGATAGGCTACAGATTTTTGAACTTAGATGCCTGCTAGTTTTGCTATTACTGGTGTCTGTCACTTTGTGATTTGCGATCGCGAATGGGAAACTGGGATAGGGGTGGAACTTCTTCATCGTTAATGCGACCAGCCTCTCACGAACTGGTAGGGTTATGGGGCCTGGGAAGCGAGATTAGTCGTTACTCTTCGCGAACGCGACATTAGGACCACGAATGCAAAGACGGGTGGGAGTAAGCCTTCGTGAACACGAAGAGTGGATCGAACGCGATGAACACTTGACGCCCAGTCTCTAAAGCTTCTAAAAATTAGGATTTAATCTATTTTTCACCATTCCAAGTTTAAGCTTGGCCTAGTAGCGATTTTGAAGAGAAATTTCATCCCAACTTCACAGGTTAATAGATTTTAACTCGTTTTCTTCCATTTCCATCAACGCTTATTGATTTCTAACCTTTAATATATGTTTTTGCATGGTAGAAATGAGAGATTTAGGTAGAAATTGGGGATTTTGAGAAATTGAGATTTAGACATCAAATTGAGGTTGGATTTCATAACTAATCACATAATTGGCTCGAGGGTGAATGGATAATTGGGTTTTGATCCAAATACTCGTGGGTAGTTTCTAAAGCTTATTTTGAATTGTTTGAACTATACTTGGTTAGATTCGATTGGTTTAGAAGCAATTTTTTTAGGAAAAGCCTCGGTTGAGCTTTGATTTGACTGTGGAGCGAGGTAAGTGTTGGATCTAACCTTGACTTGAGGGAATTAGGAACTTGTAAACTATGTGTAGTGTGGAGTATTTGAGGAAACATCGTATATGCAAGGTGATGAGGGTACATACGCCGTCAAAATATTTGTTTTCATGTTTTCTCGTATTTCATGAATTATCTCATTCCATGCCTTGACTGTTACATGATTAATTGTTTTCTATGCCGCAATTTGTAATTGGCAATTTAATTATTCTTGTATTGAATTGTTTGTCCCTCCCATGACACCGTGCTTATTTGATACTGGCCTTAACTGTTTTACTTGTCTTGATGTTTTTGTAATATTTGTTGCATTCCTTTGATTATTACGTGGTGCCTTTATTGTCTTGCACTCATACCCTTGGATCGTAGAAATTGTTGTAAATTGAGTTATTGGATTGTTTATGTTTATTAAAATTGTTTGTGGATCGAGTTGCACGCCGCAATTGAAAATGAAGGATAATTAATTGAAATGGTGGAATAAACGAGGATTATAATATTGATAAATAATGATATGATGGGATCGGGTTGCGTGCTGCAACGTTTTGTGTACGTAATAATTAATATTGATAATATGATGATATGGTGGAATAAGGGAGGATTATGATAATGATTAATGATGATATGGTGGGATCGGGTTGCGCGCCACAACGGATTATTTATGTTATACTTGATATTGATAAAGAATGTAAGGGTGGGATCGGGTTGTGCGTCGCAACAGATTGTGTATGTTGTACTTGTTGTTGTTGTTATGTCAGTTTCAGCATCTTTATATAAGATTACGAGGTTTGTGATTTTGGGCTTTCTGATAGTGACGTTTGAGTTCATTTTCATAAATTGACTGCTACGCTTTCATTTTCTGTTTTCTTTCCATGTAATTGTTATTATTACTGCGTACATGTTATTGTAAGTGGCTCGCTTTAGCCTCGTCACTACTTCGTCGAGGTTAGCTTTCGTACTTACAGAGTACATGGGGTCGGTTGTACTCATACTATACTTTGCACTTCTTGCAGATACCAGAGTTGGTCCCGACAGCGTTCAATGAGGTCATTCAAATTTGACTACTATCGGAGACTTGAGGTATAGCTGCACGGTGTTTGCAGCCTTGAGGTCCCCTCCTAAATTATCTTAGTTGTTTATTTTAATTTAGACAGTTATGTTTTATTCAGACTGTTGTTTGTAATACTCTAGACATTCGTGTATTCGTGACACTAATGATGGGATCATATTTGAATTTCGTTGTTATTAGTTTATTCACTCTATTTTAAACTATTCAGCTAATTGGTTTTCATTTTATTTGAATTGTTAAAAATGGTTAATAATTGAATCTAACATTGGCTTGCCTAGCAAGTGAAATATTAGGTTCCATTACGACCCCGATGATGGAATTCCGGGTCGTGACATCTACAAAAAGTCACAACCGTGTTTAGAATGTTGGCATACGGCATGCCAGCGGATGCCTCTGACGAATATGTGAAAATTGGAGAGTCGGCTGCAATTGAAAGCATGAAGAGATTTTGCTGAGCTATCGTAGAGATTTTTGGTGAGCAGTATTTGAGAATACCAACAACTAACGATATTGCAAGGCTTCTGCACATCGGTGAATAGCGTGATTTTTCAGGAATGTTAGGAAGTCTAGACTGTATGCATTGGAGATGGTAAAATTGTCCAACAGTATGGGTTGGACAATATGCAGGTCGTAGGGTATCCCCATCAATAATTCTTGTAGTTGTAGCTGATTATAACCTTTGGATATGGCATGCATATTTTGGTATGCTCGGCACCAATAATGACATTAATATTTTAGAATCATCACATTTGTTTTCGATCTTGCGGCAGGTATTGCTCCTCCCGCCCATTATGTTATTCAAGGAAAGGAATATGATATGGGTTACTCCCTCTATTTCAATTTAGATGAGATAGTTTGACTCGGCACGGAGTTTAACAAAAAAAAAAAGAGAACTTCAGAACTTGTGGTCTTAAATATTTAAGGGGTAAAAACTTTATGGGGCCATGACATTTGTGTGGTTATAAAAGCTTTTCATTAAGGCTAAAATGGGTAAAATGAAGAGTTTAAAGTTAAATTATTTCCAAATTTAGAAATGTGTTATTTAATTTTGGAACAGACTAAAATGGAAAGTAACTCATCTAATTTGAAACGGAGGGTATTTAGTTGACGGTGTATATCCAAATGGTCAACCCTTGTGCAAACTATTCGTGACCCACGTTCTCCATAAAAGAAATATTTTGCGATGAAACAAGAATCATGTCGAAAATGTTGAACGTGTATTCAGAGTTTTGCAAGCTCGTTTTGCAATTGTTGCAGGACCATCACGTTTTTGGAGAACAGAAGTGCTACGTGATCTAATAACTACATGTATTATACTGCACACCATGATAATCGAGGATGCGAGTAATCTTAATGCACCAATTCAAGATGATTGCGAATGTCCACCTCCAACGGTAGAAATAGTAGTAGATGAAGATCACCGATTTGAACAATTTTAGATCGACACAAAAAAATTAAGGACGAAGATGCTCAATTTGCACTTCGTAATGCATTAATAGATCATTTATGGGAGCATAGTAGAGGTGGAAGTTGAATATTTATGTAGTATTTAATCTAAATTTTACCATAATATAATATGTATTTAATTACTCCCTCCGTTCACTTTTATTTGTCCACTATGGACTTTGCACACCACTTAAGAAATAATAAACGAAGTACATAATTTACCATGATACATATATTAATTAATGCATATTTTTAATGGATTTGAGAAAATGATTTGAAATGATTAATTAATACTGTGGGTATAAAAGGAAAAAAGAAATTGTCTTCTTTTGATATGCTAAAGTGACAAGTAAAATGAGAATCTATTTTTGAATATTGGACAAGTAAAAGTGAACGGAGGGAGTATCTTGTAACTCAATGATTTTACTTTTATTTGAATTATTCGTTAATATATATAATCTATAATATTTGCTTACAAATTATATTATTTAAAATATTGTATAAAATAATTTTATATTTAATGGTTGTATAAGAAAAAGTATATAAATTAGATGTTAAATATGTAAAAAAAGAAAAAAAGATAGAATTTCTTTAATAGAAATAAAAAATAAAATTTAAATAAAAAATAATATTAATATTAAAGGAAGAGAAGAATATAAAAATATATTTTTTTTGAAAGTAAAAATAGAATAACTGTCGAAGTAACTTTACCCCATTTTAGTGTTTACTAATGAAGAGAAAATGAACGCAAGGCTAGAGATAGCTTAACGCATAGTTTAACCTGCATATGGAAAAATATCAAAGCTCCAATACACCAGTAGTAGCATAGATTCAAAAGCTCGGATTTCTCACCCCAAATTCCAACACCACACCACGCTCCTAAAAGAATGAGCAAAATAACGTTAAAAGAGTTATCTCGTCCCACGAGTTACAAGTGTTGTTTCCAATTCTAATGGTCCCACCTGAACAGCTATAATCCATCAGCACAGTGGCAACGTATTTCACGCGCCTCGTAACTGCGAAAATTTCCTAACATTCTGACCAACTTATAATGTTTTTGTTACAAAAGATATATAGTGATACCGATTGATTCACATCACAACATATACGGTAAATGGCAGTTCGTATACTAAATTTTTATTATGCATGGGATTTGAAAAAGATCGAATCATAAGATTTTATTCAATATTTTTATAAAAAATTATTTATACGGTTTGAATTCGTAATTTTTTAATCATATAATAACAATTTTATCATATCTCAACATATACTGTACTTCTCAGTAATTATTTTGCAAGAACTATTAATATTAAGAATATTGTTAATAAATTAAGTTATATGAATTGTTATTATATGGAGAATAATAGTGGAGTATATGATTGTGGAAGAATTGTCTATTTTAAAGACCTTATTTGTGTATTGCTGAGGTCAATTTTTTTCCCCACATTTTATCTTGCAAAAGTAAATACAACTTTTGCATAATGTTATAAAGTTATTAATAATGTGGAGTTTAATATAAAAAAAAGTCAGGCATTGTATTAGTTCTGCAAATGCTACATTAGTTACTTGAATTATATGCAAAATTTTGTGCCGTGATTATTTTTCCTTATCCGATCAACCTTATTATTTCAGAGCAAAATGCTTCTAAAATTATATTATTAAAATAATATTTTAAATTATATTAATTGGGATATAATTTAAATATCTTAAAAAGAAATCGGCTTTTGGATTAATCAATTTCAAATATTCTCATGGAAGTACTCTATTCGGTTAAACAAATGAATTCGATTATCCGGAAGTTGATTAATTTTAATAAAATAGTTTTAAAGAATAGTAATATATTTGAATATTAAAAACTAGGCGCTTAATCTTTTGTATTTTAAATCCTATTAATTTTCTTGAAAAGCATGAAATGAATACAAGATGTTTGAGAAAAAGACTAAAAAGAAGTAGTATAAAAAGACAAAAACAACAAAACGAAACTCCTCTGTAACAAAACACTGAAAAAAACCTCGGAGCACGAGATATCTTTTGCGTTGTAGGTAGTAAAGTATTATCGAATTCTCTGCAGGTTTTGTCACACGCTGCTGACTGCTGACCTCTTCCCTTCTCTTCTTCCACCACGCCATCTTTGCCTTTGCTCCTCCACCCTCTTTATTAAGCTCATAGTTTGTTTACCAGGGGTGGTTTGGTATAACGAATAAATAAAAATAATTTTTATTTTTTATTTAATTATTAATTTTGAAATAAATTATTTTACGATTAAAAATAGCATTAGAATAACTTATATTTGCCATATGATTACAGTAAAATATACAAGACACCAAACAATGAATAAAAAACAATATCAAGATAAATAATCCCATTATAATTTATCTTCAAACCAGAAGACTCCTTAAAGAGTTTTAAGGGCTGTGTACTGACTTTGTATAGTACTCCTAATTTTTTGGTTAAATTTCATTAATAACATGATTGTTATAGATTTTCAGTATGTATAAGATTTATACAATGGTTGTTACCATTTACTTTTTGTCTTTCAATTCATGTAATTTCCAAAAATGATTAAAACTGATTTTTCAGTTCAACCTTACCGTATAAGATTTTGATACAGGTGAATATATAATTTTTTTTCAAATATTTTTCCAACATCTACACTACCAAATTCCACAAAATATGAAAATGGTTCTGGTATATCAAGGACACTAGGACTTTGGTAATTTCATAATTCTCCATTGTAGACGTTGTAAAGTCTGATTCTTCTAATTAGGATAGTCATTATCATATTAACATTTTAGAAGAAAAAAAAGAAGCAAAATTTTAAATAGTTTGACTGAAAAAGAAGTGTTTTTGATGCTCCGCCATAAGGAACCAATAACAAAGAAGGCATCTTTGGCATTTAAGGCAACTAAATCCATGTCTCTTTCTCTGTAATCTAAACACAACTCTCCCCTCCCCACCCCCCCCACCCCCCCAAAAACCAACACTTCTCTTTCCATTCTGTACTTCTGTCTCATATATCTCTCTAACTAGTCAGTTTCACTGTTGTAAAATCTCATTCTTCTCTGTTTCTCTCTTTGTTCTGTATTTCTTTTTAGTATTTATTAAACAAATAATTAACCCCCTCAAGTCTCATTTCCTCACTAGCCACCCTCTCTGTTTTCGTTTCAAATCTTGAAAAATTAGCCATGAACAACGGTAAAGAAAAGTTGGTAGTAGAAGTGGTAGCAGCACATAACTTAATGCCAAAAGATGGTGAAGGTTCATCATCATCATTTGTAGAAGTTGAGTTTGAGAACCAAAGACAAAGAACTCAAGTGAAAATGAGAGATTTAAACCCCGTTTGGAATGAAAAGCTTGTGTTTCATGTTAATGACGTGGCTGACCTTCCTTACCGAACTATTGAAGTTAATGTTTTTAACGAGAAAAGGTCAAACACAAGCAGAAATTTTCTGGGTCGGGTTCGGATTTCGGGTTCCAGCATTGCAAGAGAGGGAGAAGAAATGGCTCAGCTTTATACTCTTGATAAAAGAAGCCTTTTTTCTCATGTACGTGGTGAGTTGAGTTTGAAGCTTTATTTGTCTACAACAGAAGAAGTGAAACAAGTTATTAGTGGTAATGGTGGGGGTGGGGGTATGGTTTCTTCTGCTACTCAAAATCTTAATTCCTCTTCTAAGAAGAACAAGAAATTGCAGCAACAAACAAATGCTACAAACATGGTGGTCCAAATGGGTCAAGAAAATAAGGTAATATTTGATTTTTGTAATCGTTTGTTCTAAAAGCTCAAGCTATTAGTAGGAAAAAGATATTTTATTTATTTACTTAATTACCCTCTTCTGTGTAGGCTTGATTCTCTTTTATGGACCAAACAGTATAAAAATGCCTTATTTTCTTGCATTTTCTGTGTATTGAGGGTGAGGTTTGAACCTAAAACCTTTTAGACATCTTAATACAATGTTGGAATTTGCAGGACTATCTCATTTGAAAGCTTAATATAAAAAATAACACATTCTTATTTATTTAATAATGTTATGTATACACTTTTATTTACTTAAGTACCCCTATATAGGCTTTATTTTCTTTCATTGGACTAAACATATGAAAATACTTTTTTTTTTTTTTGCATTTTTTGTTTATTAGGGTGAGATTTCAACCCAGAACCTCTTGCCTGTCCTGGTACAATGCTGATTTTGCACGGAATCTCATCTAAAAGCTTAATATATTAGAAAGAATACATTTTTATTATTTAATGATGTTATGTATCAACTTTTATTTAATTATGTTATGTCTTAACAGGTAAATTTTCAAAACCAGAACCATTCAAAGCCAGTAGAGCCTGTGCCTGGTGACATTAAGCCTGTTGTTATTACTACTGTCCCTGGCCCCATTATCCCCGCCATGTCTGGTGGCCATGTCACCGGTGGCGGCTGTGGTCATGGCGGTGGTGGGGTTGGTTTGTACACTTCTGGGCAAGGCGAGTTTTCTCTCAAAGAAACAAGTCCACATCTTGGTGGTGGTTTGAATAAGGACAAGACTAGCTCAACATATGACCTGGTGGAACAAATGCAGTATTTGTATGTTAGAGTTGTAAAGGCTAGGGATTTTTCTGTTTTTGGTGGTGGTGAGCTTGTATCAGAGGTGAAACTTGGAAATTACAGAGGGATTACTAAAAGGGTCTCCTCAAATCATGCTGAATGGGACCAAGTTTTTGCCTTTTCCAAAGATTGTGTTCAGTCCTCTGTGGTGGAAGTTTTTGTGAAGGAAAATAACAAAGACGAGTACTTGGGCCGTGTTTGGTTTGATCTCAATGAGGTACCTAAACGAGCTCCTCCAGATAGCCAGTTGGCTCCACAGTGGTATAGAATGGAAGACAAGAAAGGCGATAAGTCTAAAGGTGGTGAAGTTATGGTTGCCATTTGGTTTGGAACTCAAGCTGATGAAGCCTTTGCTGAGGCTTGGCATTCTAAAGCAGCAAATGTGCATTTTGATGGTTTGTGTTCTATCAAGTCCAAAGTGTATCTGTCACCTAAGCTTTGGTATTTACGAGTTGGGGTCATTGAAGCTCAAGATATTGTTATGGGGGAGAAAGGGTCATCATTGATGAGATACCCTGAGCTTTTCGCCAAAGTTCAAGTTGGGAACCAGGTTTTGAGGACTAGAGTTTCTCCACCTGCTGCTACTAGAAGCCTTTCAAATCCTTTCTGGAATGAGGACTTAATGTTTGTGGTTGCTGAGCCATTTGAAGACTTCTTGCTTGTTTCGATCGAGGATAGAATTGCTCCCAACAGAGAGGAAGTCGTGGGGAGAGTTCTATTGCCTGTTTCAAGCTTAGAAAGGCGACTAAACGAGAAGCCAGTGACTTCAAGGTGGTTCAATCTTGACACTCATTTGGGCAACCCGAATGATCCCAAAGCTGTGGTTAGATTTGCCTCGCGGATTCACCTCCGAGCCTCTCTTGACGGAGGTTACCATGTGCTCGATGAGGCCACAATGTATAGCAGTGATGTTAGGCCAACAGCAAAGCAGCTGTGGAAGCCTCACATTGGAGTTCTTGAGGTTGGGGTTTTGGAAGCCACCAATGTTGTGCCAATGAAAATGAAAGAAGGCAAGGGTGGCTCTACGGACGCGTATTGTGTGGCAAAGTATGGGCAGAAATGGGTCCGAACAAGGACTGTGGTGGACAGCTTATCTCCCAAGTGGAATGAGCAATATACTTGGGAAGTCTTTGACCCTTGCACTGTCATCACTATTGGGGTGTTTGATAATTCTCGTGTAGACAAGAATATGGCTAACACTATGGCGGGAAACCGGGACTCTCGAATTGGAAAGGTTAGGATCAGGCTATCAACTCTTGAATCAGATAAAGTTTATACTCATGCATATCCACTCTTGATGCTGCATCCTTCTGGGGTGAAAAAAATGGGGGAGCTTCATTTGGCTGTTCGGTTTTCTTGTGCTAATATGGTAAATGTGCTTCATATGTACACGATGCCATTGCTTCCGAAGATGCATTATGTTCAGCCTTTGTCTGTAATTCAGTTAGACACCTTGAGGCACCAGGCTATGAATGTGGTGGCAGCTAGGCTTAGTCGATCTGAGCCGCCTTTGGGGAGAGAAGTGGTGGAGTACATGCTTGATCATGATTCTCATATGTGGAGCATGAGAAAGAGCAAAGCAAATTTCTTTAGGCTGACAAATGTGGTTTCTTGGTTTGTTATTATGAGCAGGTTGCTTGAATCCGCGCGCAATTGGCATAAGCCAGTCTACTCAGCCTTAGTGCTGGTTGCGTTTATCATTCTCGTGTTGGTACCTGAGCTCATCATCCCTTTTGTACTACTCACCTTGGCTGCAGTAGGACTATGGCGTTATAGGTCCCGCCCACGCCATCCTCCCCACATGGATACTCGGCTCTCGTATGCAGAGAGCGTTTATCCTGATGAACTAGACGAGGAATTTGATTCGTTTCCGACCAGTAGAAGTGCTGAAATCGTTCGAATGAGATACGATAGGCTAAGGAGTGTGGCTGGAAGGATTCAAACTGTGGTTGGAGATATGGCAACTCAAGGGGAGAGATGTCAGGCATTGTTAAGCTGGAGGGATCCAAGAGCAACATTCTTGTTTGTAATATTTTGCTTCTTTGCTGCAGTTGGGTTCTATTTGGTGCCAATCAAATGGGTTGTGGCTCTTTGGGGTTTGTATTATTTGAGACCACCTAAGTTCAGGAACAGGTTGCCATCTAGTGCTGTTTGTTTCTTGAAGAGGCTGCCAACCAGGGCAGATAGCATGTTGTAATATCTTAGTCATTGGTGGGGAGTTAGACATGTATTTTGTGAACTGTAGGAGCAGAATTTTATCAAGAGTAGGATTTGGGTTTTCTATTTTGGACTTCATCAGATGTAGACTTGCCCTGAACTTTCGTTGTACTAGCCTGTTTGTTCTATGTTTCATTGTAATATATCTGGGGTACTTTCTATTCTCTTTTTGTTGCATTGTAGTATATATCTATGTATCTATATCTATACTAATTTAAAAGTGGGAAGCTCTAAATTAGAAAGTTGAAAGACTAAAGTTACCCTTTTAGTAATGTAGTTTTATATCTAATAACATTAATAATTAAATAAAATACTAATAATATTGGAAAAGATGTCATCTATTTCTAAAGGACGCATCTTTCATTAAAAGACGTGGTAGTTATTTTTTTTTTCACTCCCTATAAATATTAAATTATTATGCAATTTCCAGCACTTGAAAATTTTAATTCAAACGTCAAAAAGTTTACAGCACTTAGAGAAATGTCAGCACTAAAAATTCCCAGCACAAATTCCACCAAAATGAGTAAGTTTGGAACAATCATTTCTGTTCCAACCACTATATGAAGAACCGATGTTAGTTCAAGCATTAAGGAGAAGGGTCTTGTATAGTTTTAATCGGAGACAAGCGAATATAGCATTACATCGGGTTGTCACTGATCTTGCTATATATGCACTCAAGAAGTAAGATGCCAGGAACTATTCCTTTATTAATTAGTACCATCTTTAGTGTTTGTCGATGGACTTGGAAAACATGCCCCTCCTAAAGCTCCCTAGAAAATACTAATACTGAAGATTAAATTGAGACTTATTTTTCAGTTGAAGAGACTCGCACAAAGCAAGTTATATTTCGAATCGTCGTGAGTTTATTTAACTAAATGAATTACCGTTCGATTGTCAATTGTTTTATCTTTTCATAAACATACTATTAATCTATTTTGCAAGGTAACTATTATTTAATTCGATGAAATTTTTAACAAGTAACCTAGATTATTGTGTTGCTGAAAAGTAGTGTGGTTAAAATTTGTTTTAACCTCCCAATACTATTCCAAATAAGATAATAATCATACGGTAACTCAAGTTTGTTCTTCATAAAACATACTCAAAAAATATACGTCTCTTATCAGTAAATATGTGATATTTTTCATCTATGAGTGCAAAATATTATTATTATTATTATTATATCCCCGTGTGATTTGCAGGCTATTACACAGTGGACCTGCACAGCCAGCTAGGATGAAGGACATGCTGGTAGAGGGCGTCATAAAGGGGTGATCGACCCCAAGATGTATTGATCATAAGATAATAATATAATTATATTCATTAGAAATAGATATAATTTTTGTTATTGTTGCTATAAGTGGTGAAATTTTAGATTTACCATACCATGATGCCATAATTGTGATATTCCTTGTATATTAAAAATATTGTGCTATCTTCTTAGAGCTATGAAGGCTTGCGACATTTAAGCTAGCATTTTCAAATTCACTAAAAAAGTGTAAACACCATATACTGAAGGGCTGAAGTACTAATGTAATCAATGTGAATATAAATCAATACAATATTCTAATCTTGTTGAGCCGTTTTCCTATATTTGTTTTATGGGTTTATTCTTCTATTAACTTAGTTAAATGTGATCAACATTCATTATTTTCTACTCGCACATATTTTTAAAAGATATATATGGGATAATACGCACAACGCACGTATGGAAAGACTAGTGTTAAAATGGTGGTTATGACGTTTGCTGCATTTTTATATTACTAAGCTAAAGATCAATATAGAAAATTACTTGTAGTTGTAGGTAATCTTAGCATGATAGACTAAAATTGTGTACTGCCGATGCACAGAATTTAAACTCCTCTCGGATACCTCAGTTCCTTGCTCTGATGCTACTGTGTTTCATCAATTCTTATGGTTTTGCTCTGATAATGTACAGATTCATTAAATGTGTAGTCAGGCTTTGCCATAACTATGAAGTAGTGTTCATAAGAAACCAACCAATTCGGTTATTTTTGTTGATAATATGACATGATTTACTGAACACTAAATTAAAATGTTAACATATCACTAATAGTATATCATATGGAAATAGTTAAAAAGTATTAATTCATTAATCAAAAGTAAATTTGGGTATGAAGTTTAAAAAATATATTAATTCATTAACCAAAAAGAGAAATCAAATAGTTGGAAATAAGGTTGATGGAGAAAAGTAGTACTAGTAGTAGTTTAGTGCAGTCAAACATCTCTATAACTATCTGATTTGGTCTGATATTTTTTTATTGTTATAATGAAATGCTATTATAGATGAGATATATTATAACATAATATAAAAATCGATTAAAAAAAAACTTGACTTTTATAGTGAATGGTTGTTATATAGGATCTGACTCTAAGTACTTTTAGAGATACAGGTTGGATCCCTTTATCATACCTTCTTTATACTTTTGGTCCTTCCATTCTTCTACCTAGTGCATTGATTTGTAAAACTTACAGATTATGTTAAAGAATAAAGAGAACTTTTATAACTAGTCTCCAATTTATGATCTTTCACCTATGAAATTTCTTTTGGCAATTTATTGGATAAAATGAGGAACTATGACTCACAAGAACAATCAGACAATTAAAGAAACTTGAGCAGCTAGTAACATCGAATTATACACATAGAAGGGACATTTCAGCCTTTGCCGTAAAATTTCAGGGTAGATGCTGTAAGAAAACAAGCAGAATGTCAGTCCACAGAAACCCTGTTAAAAACACAATAAGAAAAAGCCCAAGTCGATGACCAGTTTTGCTTCCATTTTCTACAACAGTAGAACCATGGTGGCCATCCCTTGGGCTCTCTAGACTAAAAAAGCTGTCAAGCGAGGGTCTGTGTAATGCGGAAGACCAGCTCTAGCTCCCAAGGCTCTGCATTTAATAGCTGCCTGCAATCCACCCACAAATCAAAGGTTAGTCTTTCCTGACATTTGTTGCCTCAGTTACACCTCCAGACTTTCGCGGTAAGGGAAGGAAAAGAGAAGCCTCCGGCTAATCATGGGGTTTGGAGAAGAGCCGGACCACATTTGGTCTATCATGTGCAACCTTTGCTTGCATTTCTGCAAGAGGTTGTTTCCACGGCTTGAACTTGTGACTTCCTAGGCTAATGGAGGAAAGGAACCAAAAGGGGAAGAAAACTAGTCCAGAGAAACAAGATTTCTAACCACTTGAGCAGCAAATGGCAACATTTGTTCTGGTGGCATGTTGGCACAGATAGCTGCAAGATATAATATAGGAGTCATGAGATGAGACTTCAACAAGAGAGCAAATGGAAATGGATGTGCGCAAACATAAAGAGACCAAGATGGTGAGATCTTTAACAAGACATTAAAGGAACCTCTAACACATTGAATCTAACTTCAAGAAGAAAGGGGATCAATAGAAGTGAGGGACATCCAACCCCTCATATTTCAGACAGCGTGTTGGAATGCCATGGGATCACAGTAAAAGGGACAACACCGAAATAGATTATGTTGGATAAATACATACAATAAAGAACTGCACCAATGAATGCATCTCCAGCACCAGTTGTATCAACTAGTTCTGTCTGAGGTATACTTTCAGCTGTCCCCACAAGTAACTTACCGCTGATTATCCCTATCCCTTTTGCATGTAGCTTTGCCACATTCTGCAGCCATAAAAACATATAATCTGAAGCTAATACACCATATCATATCTACATGCAAGTGAAATCTTAAATAGCAAAACCAGCAGATAAACAAAATTCTAGTTAGCAGTTTCATTGGCACAAGAAGCACCTGACTGCATTCAACGTTGACTGAAAAGATCAAATGATGAAAAGTCAAAGAGCATACAGTCTTAAGGGTTAAAGGGCGTATAAACAATTTTATATATATTTGAAACTTGACAAATCCAAATAATAAATTTAGGGGGGGAGGGGGGGGTTGCATCTTTAATACATGTTAAAAAGGCTAGTTTGAAAGGTAAGTAAAAGGAAATAGAAGTGCCGATACTTTCTTTAGCCAAGAAGAAATACAGATAATACCATGGTTTAGAATAAAGACTATCATAACAGAGGTTATCAATGAGCCCAAGAGGCCAGAAGTTAACTGTAAAATAAGGTTCCATGTGCCTACTTTTGCATGATTCCTCCATAACTGCTTGTTTTACAGAAAACGATGAACAGGTAAATACCGAGGATATGCATGCTGGCGATGTTGCATTAGTATCTTTTTTCTGATTCAGCTTTTCGAACAAATCGTCGACATCCCTTTCTTCTGGGTCGAGATTGTCTGCAAAAGCATTGAAGTCTCTGTAGGATGCAGAAAATATAAAAATATTTGCATAGTCTTTAGTTGATAAAAAAAGAGAAGGGAAAAAAAGTACGCAAATACCCATTTCTGTCCTTTGTAGCATTAAGCAACCATCTTCACCCAATGTCACAATAACAAATTTAACTTTTGGCAATCTTAAGAGCATCGAAAGAAGGGCGCTTGGAATAGAAGAAGCCTCAGTCCATTCCTGCAAGTCAATCAATATACAGTTTCCTTATCAGAGCATCACAAAAAGAAGAACTGATGTGAATGAAAATAGCTCAAAACTTGCTTGTAAGTGAGAACGGTTAAGATGTTGTGTGACATACAATAGCCAGTATGGCCCTTTATATATCATAAAACCAAATGTGTGAACACTACACCCAACATAAAGGTTGTTGCCGTGAGACACTTGCAGTTGCAGTAGTCTAAATTTTTGTCACCTACATAGAACCCAATTCTCATCTCATTCAGAAGTTGGAAAGACTTCATATTGAAAGAGTTGGGCTAAGGCTAGCTGCAGTCTGGCCTAAAAACCTTGGTCAAGAGCCGACTACAGAGGACATGCTTGACCAAGTTCCAACAACAAAGGAAGTAGAGTCATCTAATGGAGTGAGGTGTCACAAGCTGAAATGTCTTAGACAGCTCATCACAGCCTTACTGCAATTATTACCATAAAAAAGTTAAGACCTTTTCAGCTCATTCTTTTTGCATAAATGTGCTCACTAATAATTACTCCCTTCCCCACATGGCATCTCCATATTCATCAAAGTCTTCTCTTCATAAAGAACATGAATAATTCCCTTCCCTTTGAGGGAGCTTTTCTCTACCGTTTTTGCAGTTAATTTTCTAAAATTTCTTCTCTAGCTCCTTCATACTTTCTTTATGAGTTCCCGTGAACTTTCTTAAACTATGCCTTTAAGCTTCACAAAAGCATGACCATTCTCAAGCTACATAAAGGAGGCTCGCTTCCGGAATCTTGTGTGACAAGGATAGTATGATAAGAATGGGCCTGTGAGACTTAAAGGTAAGTTCTACAAGATAGTAGTTAGACAACTATGGTGTATGGAGCAGAGTGTTGGCCTGTCAAGAACTCCCACGTGCAGAAGATGAAAGTAGCTGAGATGAGGATGTTATGCTGGATGTGTGGACATACCAGGTTAGGTAAGATTTGGAATGAAGTTATTCAGGATAAGGTAGGAGTGGCTCCAGTGGAGTATAAGATGCAGGAGGCGAGATTGAGATGGTTCGGGCATGTTAAGTGGAGAAGCAGAGAAGCCCCAATTAGAAGGTGTGAGAGGTTAGCCTTAGTGGGTATCAGGAGGGGTAAAGGTAGGCCTAAGAAGTCTTGAGGAGAGGCGATTAGGAGGGATATGGCGCAGCTAGAGCTGACTGAGGACATGGCCCTAGATAGGAGGGTGTGAAGGTCGAAGATTAGGGTAGAATGCTAGTAGGTAGTCGAGCATTTCTCTTTGTCTTACTCAATTAGCTAGCATAATGTTAGTATGATATCTTTTTATTCATAGATTGCTATTACTACCTAGAGTTTAACTGCTTTCTTGGCTTTGGTCTTATTTTCATCTTGTTGTTTTTCCTACTTGTTGTCGTTACATTATTCATCGATTCTCCAGCTGAGGGTCTATCCTTACAGTGTAAGGGTAAGGCTACGTACATCTTATCCTCCCCATACCCCACTTGTGGGAAATTACTGGATTATTTGTTAATGTTGTGATGATAAGATAAGCCCCTGAATAGTGAAAATTAGAGCGCTAGACTAAGAATTTGGTGGAGTAATATTAATATCGTTGAGGACATTCATAGGGCCTTTAAAGGTCCATGAAAAAGATTAACGAGGAACTACAGGAAAATATTCCAATCTAAAATTATTCTCTATGAAGATTAGTGATTGTCCAACTCATTCAAAGGCAGGGAACAGGCTAGAAGCAGGACAAGAGATGTTCACAGACTTCCATACATATGCTTGCAGCCAAAAAACTAGACAGATGTAGTTTATAAGAGTGAATATCTTGCCTGAGGAAATTTGGTTGAGCAAACAACATAGCTTGCGAAGCTCAAAAGGTGATCCAATCCTTCTCTTTTCCTCTCAGCATCAATTAAAATGGGTATACCCCTTCTATTTGCCTGCACTGGAAATCCAAAAGCATGCAGTTCATTTCCATTTTAAATGTATTGGATTCAGGAATAGTATTGAGAACTCAGAAAGCTTGATGGAGAGAGAAGTGAGAGGAAAATACCTCCTCTGCTACAACAGCAGCAGTTTCATGCAATCTCCCGTCGAAATAGACAAGCTTAGCACCATCCAATGATGACAACAAATTTGATTGGGAAAGATCAGTAGGTATCATGGGTGGATATCCAGGGGTGTGAATGCAAGTGCGAGTCTTCCTGAAACATCAAACACAAGTAGTTCTTCAATAGAAAGGCAACCTGTTTTCCTACAATTAGTGCTAGAACCTCCCCAGTAAAATTCAATCAGTATGCAAGCTGCCAAGAAAAATGATCAACTATGCGATACAAATTAGTTGGGATTAAGATTCATTGATGCTCTGTCTGTTACTTACCTGAAGTTCACGGTTCAGGCAGAGACTTGTATGGCAGTATAGGAGGGAAATGTGAGATACAGAGAGCATCTAATATTAGAAAACCCCTAATTTGCCATTAAAAACAAATTGTTTAACAATAATGAAGTTAAATCTGTCCAAATAGAGCAGAAGCAGAACGGAAAATTCATAACCAAGCCCAATAAGCGTGATTGAGGAACAGTTCATTGATTGGTTGATATACAAGCTGCAAAGATGCTGCAGTAAGCAGTATCCAAGACACGTCAGTCTCCATCTTTAAACATGTTAAACTTTTGATGTAATTTCAACCCAGTTTCTCAATAGAGAAGATTTACTGACCAGAAACTGACTAAGGGAAGAGTCAACGCAGTTGGAACAAGTTAGAGCACAGCATATTTTCATTATTTATCTATTGAATTTTGGTTTAGATGGGTATGTTATGGCTCTGTTTGACTTCTGATAACTACTCAGAGACTTAAAATTTAGTTTGATTCTTCAATGGCATAGCGCTAAAATTTGCAGCTGCCACCCAGCAAATAGTATATCATTTTTTTGACATAGAAATTAAAAGAAAACAATAGACAGGACTAACAAGTCACAACAACACTTGGATATAAACTTCAGCGCTGCAAATTCATGTCAGGAAAAATACTTCACAATCGTAACTAATCACTATCAACAGTCTGTAAATGGCTAAAAAAGAACAAAAGGCACTCACGTTTGGTTGTCAACAATGATGTAGGTAAATGGTGAATTTCCCCCATCAGACACCTGGAATTAAAAAACATATGGTATAAGTAATTAAACACTTCTCTTAGAGGTGAGTATATGGCAATAAGCCTGAGGACAGAAAAAGGCAGAATCACTTTAAAAAAGTACAGGAAAACCACCATTTCCATTATATAAACAAACTACAAAAACACAGAAAGATCTTCTAGTTATCATATTTCTAGCACTAGAAGCACTGAAGGTTTGGATGGCTCACCACGATAAAAGATGAATCTACACCATCAGCTTCTAGTTCCTCCAGTATCCCCTTTCCTTGAGAGTCATTAGAAACCTAAGAAAACAACTAGGAATTAGGAGATAAAGGTGAAGATATCAAGGACATTAATTCAAAAGGTTATAGAAGTTACAAATTGAAAAGGAAATTAAGAAAGCCAGAGGAAAGATTGATGGATGCTACAGCTTGAAGACAATTTCTAGCAATCCAACATGATGAAAGGCATTACCATTGGGTTGGTTGGTTGAGAGACTACTTATGCAAGGACTACAATAAATTGATTGTTATTACCAAAGCCTATCATGAAAATGCTAATACACGTACATCCTGTATAAAATAAGACAGCAATTTCCTCATAAGTTTTATAGGTCTTACGGGCCCCAGGGCTTTGGTTCAATGGTAAAGATGCAACATGGAATTTTTGAAGGCAAAAGAGAACACTCATAGCCTTAAACAGAGATGTACATTTTTGTTAGCTGTTTGGTGGAATCTGGTTATTGTACATGATGTAGATGCTATGCTAGACATAATAGGGATTGCATAAAATGTAATTATGCCTAACGCACTGGCTTAGTGCAAGTATTATAAAATCTTTTATGACCTACCAAAAAAAACGTAACATGGAATGAGTGGATAGGGCGAACGACATGATTTCGAAACCTGCCACTGACACAATGCTGGTATTTAAGTGGGAGCAAGTTAGAGCAGGGGCGGATGTATAGCCCAAATCATGGGGCACGTGAACACATGGTCTTCCATCAAATTAGGTATTTTATGTACATATTTCCTAGAATTTGTCTAATATTATGTGTTGGCACCCATGCTTCAAAAAGACTAAATGGTGTACTTGGTTGAATATTGGATTATTCACCTAGAGGAACATGGATCAATTCCCACTTAATACCTTTTTTTTTCTAATTTTTAGTGGTGCACTCATATTCACAAAATCCTAGATCCGCCTCTGAATTAGAGGGATTGCATTAGGGTAGGTTGTCTACATCACACCCATATGGGTGTGACCCTTCCCGGACCCTGCATGAACGCGGGATGCCTTGTGTACCAGGCTGCCCCAAGTTAGAGGGCTAGACCCATTCTCCCCAGAATTCCGAACCAAGGGATTTCTTGGTTACAGAAGTTATATAAGGTATTATATTATCAAAAAGAAAAGAAAGAGTTATGCAGGTATTAACTATACATAGTTCTCCAGTAGAAATAAAAAATTGTATTGGTGGAGTTATCTTAATAATGTATAGTTTTAAGCAGGAAATCATGTCGCATAAATAATACAGAGTTCTATGATGGGATTCTTTTTTTTCTTTTGTGGTACATTTAGTCAAACTACGCCATATAAATACATTTTTTCTTCTAATACAGAAAATCAAACGAGTCCAGGATGCATAAAGAGCTGAATTTCATAGTGAGAGAGAGACCTTAGAAATAATTCTAGGAGTTAGGCCAAGGCGAGCTGCACAAGTCAAAGCATTCCCAGTATTACCACCTCCCTGAACCTGTAATTACCAGAATAATCATTTCTCGTTATTGCAAAGAATTTAAAAAAAAAAAAAAAAAAACTGTGAGCTCAAACTTGAGCTGTAACAGTCTTTGTATAAATGTTTAAAAAGAACCTGAAAGCTAGTGCTTCGAATCTTATCATCTGGATTAGGATAAGAAGCAACAGCAGCCAAGAAGTCCACTCCCACCGACCCACAACCTAACTGTGCTCAAATTACATAACAAAATTCATCTGTTAGTATACTCACTCTAATAATAACTACAAGTCCATAAGAAGCAGAGGTAAAGGGACCCACTATGATGCAATTTTCGGGGAGCACTATCGAAGCTTGAGTCGCTGGAATTGACATTTTCACTCTGAAATTTCTGCACTACAACTGTCAGCTTATTCTGGTGAAACAGGGCTGACGTAACTGTGTATTTTTAAAAATCTTTAGGAAAATTATATATTTAAATTAAGTCAGTATACCTAGTTCTAGTTGGCGAAGGGAAGGGAGACGGCAAAAGGGTCCTAGAATTTAGCACTGCGCCACTGCCACTTGGAAGCAGCTGTCCTAAAGTCGCCATTTTTGAGGACCTGATATTAAGCACTAAACTGCGGAAGCGCGTGGCGTTGATCAACCGCGCGTGTCTCTAATGACGGCCAATAACATATCCACTGATGTAGATGAGAAGCGAGAGCATGGCCTTATTTTTAGGCCTATTTTCTTGGTTTTGGACTTTAGTCATCTATTGAATTGGACCCGGGAGCATTTGCATTTCTGAGAAATATTTATCTTCTTAAAAAACATGTTTTTTATGTTTGACTGGAAAGTCAAAAATAATTTATGATAAAAGATGTTAAAGATTAGAAAATATGATAATTTCTTGTCAAAAATTCTAATATTAAAGATGGATAATAATATTTGTTGAAGTAAAATTGGAAAAGGCTTAAGAAAATAACTTCCACCTGAAATGTTATTTTCCCGCCTTCGTTGAGAAATATTTTGTAGCAACCAAACATCAGAATGATTTACTCTTTGAAAAACACTATCCGAAACATATTTTTTCATACCGAATAAATCATAATTAACAACTGCTTGGTTAAGCATTCTTTACTCCTCAACGTCTTTCTTTAGTCAGAACTGCTCGAAGGTCTATGCGAATCAAAACCTTCCATTAATCTCTGTTTTCGTGACATCAAAATGTTGTTCAAACAAAACAAAATATTCAGGGCCATATTCTCTTCACATGGAGTTCCACTTCTGAACCCGTCACTAATTTATTTGCAGAGAATTAACAACCGTGTAAGTTAACTAACATCTTTTGTGACAAGTAAACTAACAGTTTGGTTCACCTAAGAATGGCACTCATTGCCTTAAAGGAACACCACCAAAAATTTAAAACCATGTTATGCTCATAGGCCGAAAACTTTATTGAAAACCGAAGAGACAGAGAAAGATTAAACAAGAAGAACTTACCCAGTTAGTGACCAAGTACCCCTCCTCAGCCTGTAGGTCGGGAATTGAGCTGATATAACAACTACGTCTCAATTCGAAGCAAGTTCAACGAATTATAAAATAAACAAAAAAGAAATGAAAGAAAACGTAGAAAGACTATTAGTCCAATCCAATATTGGACTAAAGAAAAAGTTAATTTGACAACATATACAACAAGGAGTGTCCTGTTTATCTTTCCTGTCTGTATTAAAATGAATGTAAGATTACCAAAATTAGAAGGCTTAGTCCACTCTCTCCACAGGGATATAGCGGCAATTTCAAACGCCTAACCTACACCGAAGAAACCATCTTTTTTCCCAAGTAGAAACGGCCTTCGGCACTGTACATTTGACAAAACACTCTAAAAAGAAGCATCATAATTGGTGCCATCCTTCCAACCATGTCTTGGAAGAAGTGCACCATGTTCACTCATACTGCCCCTTAACCTATAGAGAGCAGGTTTACTCCTTACAGTCTTCAAAGGACCAGATCTGTTACCATGGCTTATTGTTAAGCCAGCCCCTCCACCAAGATTGAAACTTGAAGCTGAAAACGGTCTGTTTTCGAACTCTTCAAGTGGACCAGAACTGTAATCCATGGTCATGAAAGTGGAGGCTTGTCCATATGTTAATCTTGGTGTAACCCCACCAGCATTCCACCAACTGCTATCGGAAGGGACACCTCTGAAATCTGAATCCGGCAGAGAAGACTCTTTCTGGCTACATCCATCAGCACAAGTTTCATCATTGTCATTATAGATTAGTTTGAGAGCTTGCACCACTTCACCCATAAATGGCCTTTGAGTCACCTCCGGGTGCACGCACATTGAAGCAATGGCAGCCACCTTTGCCATATCATCAAAGTCATAGCTTCCAGCCAAAGAAGGATCCACTAGTTGCTCCAAACCTTCTCTAGTGGTCAGAAGAGGTCGCGCCCAAGTTACTAGGTTTTCTTCTCCAGGAGGTTGAGACATGTCCACAGGTTTTCTTCCAGAGAGAAGCTCCAATAATACAACTCCATAACTATACACATCACTTTTAACAAGTAGGTGTCCCGTCATTGCATATTCAGGAGCAACATACCTGAAAACCCATTAAATAGGGAAGGTTAGCAACTGCTTTATAGCACAAATCAGAGTTGCAGATAAGGCAAGTATAAATTGGCTATTTGTACAAAAGAACTTAAATAAAAGATCAAAGAAAAAGAGAAACATGATATCTGCTAGGACAATAAGTGGCGAACAAATAATGACGCCCAAGAAACTAATAAGAAAAAAATGTAACAGCATGATTTCACAATATCTAGGAATATTGACCACAGCCTGATGCACTAGAGAACTACTGGCTGGGGCTGAGACGACCATCCTCTTAGTAGGGTGATAGAATTTCATGTCAAAAGTGGTACAGTGGATAGATGTCCCTGCAAATACAGCTTCAGGAGAGGGTTTTCTTGTTTCCTTTTGTTGTGAAAACTCAATTCAGATAATGTGCAGGAAATAGTGTCACACTATCTAATCACCTTCTCCAACACCAACAACTTTATAACAGCACAAATTTCAACATCAGTTTTGCGAATTACACCTCCAGAAACACAGCCAAGCATCACTTGACTGAGAATTTAACAAGTTTTTTTGTTAGTACTCGTAAAAACTTCCTATAGATGATCCATTTTGGAACCAATTGGAGCTTATAATAGTTATTCTGGGTATCATACTTGAGTTCACTCTTTTCTTCTTCTTTTTCCTGACAAGTATGCTTCACTATCACACCACAAGTTCATTACACTCTTAGTTGAGTGAATTGCGACCACTTCAAAATTAATTATGTTTCAGAGATATATACCCAAAAGTCCCCATGACTCGAGTAGATATGTGGTGACTTCCTTCGGTTGCTTCCCTTGCTAACCCAAAATCTGCAACCTTAGGGGTGAAGTCATCTTCTAACAAAACATTGCTGGCTTTAAAATCACGATGAATTACACGAGGATTAGAATCTTCATGAAGGTAAGCTAGTCCTCTCGCAGCGCCAAGAGCAATTTTCAACCTCACATCCCAATCAAGTGGCTCTTTTCTCCCGTCTCTTCCTGAAATATAGCAGTAGAGTTCTGTTAAGGAGAATCACATGGTAATAGGTTCTACTTGCACCAAGCCACAAAGACATTATTATGCTTCTAGCTGGTAAATGGTGAAGCTTCTTGGAAATTCTTTATACTCGATTGAAAGTAAGACCAATTAACTTGTTCACGGTGGCAAATTACTCTGTACCTATTCTTAGCGATAATCAACCTGGAAGAATGAGAGGAAACGAAGTCCCACCAGCTTGGATGGGAGTTCTTCGCCATTGTTGTTGGGTGGGCAGCAAAGCAGACAAAAAGAAAGAACAGAAATGCAAAAACGGAAGGAAAATGGTAGCCAGGACCACAGCAGAAATTGCAGGTGCACCTTTTCCCTCCCCCCTCCCCCCACAAACAAAAGAAACAAGTGAAAGAAGAAAAGAAAGCCAAGGAAACTGGTCCCGGGCAGGAGGAAGGAGCTGCTGGCTTAAAACTAAAAGAAGGAAAAACAAGGATAAGGTGAATACAATGCCTTTCCAGAAGTCAAAAAAATTTGCACAGAATTTTGTACAAAGAGTAAAGTTAGGTGGTCCCCGGCAATCCTCCTATAGAGAAAGATTCGCTGAGTAGAACGACTAAAATGTCTCAAGAAACGTGACACTGATATTAGCAATAGAAAGGAAACGTGTAGTCAAAAAGCACTAATGGACTTCCATAATTCTTGTGCATAGGATGACTAAGATTATTATGTGCTCTGAAATACATGATTAATATAAGTGATTTAAAGGAACATTGAGCCTGAAAAGAAGTAGTAAAACTAGTAAGAGAACAGCTCAACAACAAAGGTAGAGGATTTAAAGAGAGAATACCATGCAAATGAGACTCCACACTACCGTTCCGAACAAGTTCATATACCAAGCTGCGAGTCCGCTCTTCACTGCATATACCAATTAATTTCACCAGGTTACGGTGATGCAATCGGCTCAGCATCTCAACTTCAGCAATGAATTCACGAGCTCCATTCTGGTTATCCCTAGTCAGTACTTTCACGGCAACTTCTGTTCTGTCTTCTAATATACCATGATAAACACGTCCAAATCCTCCTTCACCTAAAACCCTTTTTAAACTAAACTTGTCAGTAGCCTTCTCAAGCTCCGCAAGCGTAAATGTTTTGACAGAAAGGATAGAAGCAGGCATAGCAGAAATGAGGGAAACTGATGTTGAACTAGCCGGGCTACTTGATATTGTCGACCCAATTCCTGCAAACCAAAATGTGTTCATTTAATCTTCATGACGTACATAATTGAGAGGCTTAGAGAAGTCAAAAGTTTCTAATAGTACAGTCAGTGTATAACTAATAGCAGAAGATGATAAAATCACATGTTTTTTCTTTTACACAAACATCAAAAAAGAAAGTATCGTGGTTAAATTAAACATACATTTCAAAATTTACATCTCTGCTTCTTCACAGTAAATCCCACCTTCAAAGATCATTGATGAGTAATTTGAAACAAGGAAACAAGTACCTACCTTTACCAGATCTCTTGTGCATAGATGGTGTAAACACTGGACCAACAGCATTTGATGGTCGGCCAGTCCTCCTGCATTTTAAGAGGACAACTAGTGCACCACAGCATACCACCAACAGTACTAATGCTGATGAAGCAATGAGAAAAATGACTCGGGGACTCATTCTCTGACTCTTGTTTACAAAATCAGCAGTAATAGGGAATTGTTGATTGACAGCACTTCCAGTTGGACCATTACCAGAATCAACGCCAGATGGAGGAGAAGAAGGCAGCCCTGGAATAACTTGTTCAGATTATATTTCACCATAACTCCATTAAGCTAAAAGGAAAATAATAATAAACACTTCATATTATACCTGGATAGATAATGTGCATCACTTCATAATCCCCAAACATCGTTCTATTGAGAGGCACCTTCTTTTTCCAGAATCTTTCATAGGTCAGCATAGCTGTGGTGTTATCGAACTTCTCCCCTAGGGGAACCAAGTTAATATCAACAATTGTTCTTTCTTGATTTTGATTATCCGCACTAGCTCCAACTACAACAACTTGACTTGGATCTAGATAGGTGCCTTCTGCAACCTCAATTCCCAGATCTCTAACCACAGGAAATATAGAATAAAGCGACTTGTCCAAGAGAAGTCTGACTTTCATTGGAAACACACAAGCACAGGGTGTAACAAAAGGAACAGAAGCAAATGGCTCAGCACAGATCTGGCCACAACCTGCAAATTTGTCAAGAATATTCAACATAGAATATTGTGTACGAGGAACATAACTGTAGGAGATATGATCTAGAGGATTTAGATTAGCATGTTAAGCATATCAATGACAATTTGAATTAATTTCCCATAAAAGAAGGGAAGGGAAGGGGGAAATTATAACCAAATAAAATTGTACTGTCCTAGGGGCTATATTATGCTGTTAAGGAACTTGCTGACATTTAATATTATAGCAAATGAACATAAATGGAGCATTCCTTTCACAACCAATACATGAAATTCCAATGGAATCTAAATCTTTTTCCCTTTAGCTATTTAGCAAACTCAATCATGTGAATATTGCTAATTAACTTTTAGCTGTCTCTATCATCCTTAATATGCAACTAATGCTACCCCTCTTTCAACTGTTGTTGACCTAATTAATTTTGACAGTTTTCTACACCAAACTCGGAAAGATAATAAAGTATACAGGAAAGCAAAATAAAGAAAAGAAAACTCGAAATAAGACCAGCAACATTTTTTTTTCTTCTTAATCAAGAATTTGCATTTTCTTTGTCTTTTTAATATGGTGATGCCTGGGCTACTTGCACACACCTCAATTATTTCACCAAGTACTGGTTACCTCCCACCAACACAAGTACAAGATACTTTGTCCCCCAAGACTTAGGCGGATGAAAAAACATCTCTGCAGGGATTTAAACCCGGATCTCCCATCAGTTTTCACCCAGTTCATTGATCCTAATCACACCATGTGGAACCCCAGATTCGTTTTCTTTCTAAGTAAGAAAAGGAGCAATATGCACTCGTGTAAATCGTGTCAGAATAGGTTCTGCAGCAGCTTTTTTCTAGCACTTGAAACCAACACCTCCAAATGTTTTAAAATTAATACCCATATCTTATGCTATAGTTCCAAGTTTTGCTTGAATCTCTCGGTTGTAACGAACAAGCCACAGAAGATTCCAAGTTCTTTTAAGAAGCACTAAATTTGGATGGTTTGACATGCATAGAATGATATCGTGATGCAAACAATATATATTTGGGTATTTAGCAGAAGGAAGAGAAGATGTTGGGCGTGGAATGTTGCCCCTCTAGCCATCATGTGGGTTTTGTGGGGAGGAGAGAAATATGAGAGCTTATGAGGGATTGAAGTTATTATTCTTTAAGGTAGAAGTTATGAATATTGAAGCATGTCGTTTCTTGTATTTTACTGTCTTCCTTCGGTTGATAAATCTATAATTCAAGCTATAATTTGAATATACCACTTGTTGTGTTTTCCTTTAATACTCACAATCTTTTGTATCTTAGTGTATGTGCTCATGTTCTAACCCGATCTTGTGAGAATAATGTTAATCTCTCTATTAGCTAGAAGGTTCACATCATCCTCAGTACCCCTCTGAATCAGACGTCCACGTCTCTCCTTTTCTTTTGTTCATTTTGGCTGTGGTTAGCTGCCCAATTGGAAGATTGATAAACGACAACTAGAGGGAACAGAAAAAGTTCCGTACAGCTTCACTTACCAAGAAGACCAACCTTATGTTTAACGAGACTTCTCAAGTTGATTTAATAAGAGATCTTGATGAACAAATCACCAATTTTGTGCCAAAGTTGGTATATGGTTGGTAAAGGAAAATGGACTGGTAGCTCGCTCAGAAGAATACGAGTTAACTTTCGAAGAAGAGGAACCTGGGTAGAATTGGATGAGCACAAGATAGAGTGGGAAACTTCAACTTCTTAAGCAACTTAATTATATCTTCTGCAAATTTGATGGACTCATTTCTACTTACAATTGACAAGTCCACTCATCACTTTGACAAATTCATCACTACCATGAGTTTCCCTTCAATAACTACTTGTGAGAGGTACATGAAATGAATAGCACCCTCAAGCAAGATAACAATTATGTTCACTATCTAATTAGATTTTGTTCTAGGAGAAAAGGGAGTCCTATCTTTTTATATTTTTCTGGGAGAAAGAAAAGACGTGATAATATAAATATCGATGGTCATATACCTACCATCCAATCTAACTTCAGCTTATTAGAGCTTAAGAGTTACCCAAAAAAAGAATCTTGTAAGAGCCTATGTTTGAGAGAATATACAATAGTTAGGATATTATGTGCAACATCCTAATGGATAGGGCGGGACATTACTTCCTTAATCCTAGTAAATCAGGGACCTAAAGAGGAAAAACCCCATTTTTTGTTATTAGAAAAATCACAATGCCAAAAGAAGATCCATTTGCAGCCTCCTATAAGTTATGATATAAGACTTTGGTTTCAAAAATTCTACAAAGCATCTAAATTCTCTATCTTATATTGAATGTCTTAGTTCAGTGTAACACATTATAAGCAGTAAAAAGCATAAGGTGCTCACTTATACATGGGAAGGATATATTGACCATATAACTTTTTACTTTTTAGGAATAGAAAAAACGGTATCAAGAGAATAAAAGTGAATATCATGTAATTCTTGTATTAAGCACAGTGCATGGACTTCCTATTTTAACAAGGTGGACAATAGTTTAGGATTACTCGAAGGAGAATCGTAGGAGATCAATTTAGTAATGAAGGTAATACATTTAGGAACAAGAGCAGTACATCAGTGGCACATCTGGTTTAAGGTATAAGAGAAATAACCTGACCATAAAACAATGGACTGTCAATACAACGCTTGGCTACCATATTTGTTTCTTGTAGAGATAATGCATGCATAATTTATGCATTGATCTCTGAATTAACATGAAATGTATTAGCAATATAGTGTTAGAGTACCACAGTTAGTCTTGGAGTACCACACTTATTACGTAAATGACAAAAATACACTTTAAACTATTTCTTGTTTAGTTAACCATCTCTCACTTATTAATCTCTCTCTTATGTTTCCAAACTGCTTGTAGTATTGATTTTAAAATACAAGAAATTTGTCTATAAGAATTTCCCCATCTAAAAGAGAAATTCAAGATTCTTTTATTTCTTTATTTATCTAACATTATAGTATAGCCCATTCGCTTCCTTCTTAAAGTTGTTATTCATTTGAGGTAATTGAAACTCAGTAATTATATCTTTTACTTGACTTTTCACTGTATGACGTTAAATACTTTTAATCACAAATATAGCTTTTCTCAATTAAATATGATAGCAACTAGTACTAGATTGGATAAAGTTTTATTGTTGGCCAAGAGTATTATTGGAAACAAATCTTTATCCAATTCAAAACCAAACATACGTTTTAGACCATCCACAGTATATCTATGACCGGAACCGAACATCCAATAGTACGTACAAGAATTCAAGTATATTAATCACCATATTACAATCTCTCTATCTTAAAATCCCTGTGTAACGTATCAGAGAACCAAACAACCCCTTGAGGTTCTGCACTTTGACAACAAATGGTAGAGAAACTATGTAGCTGCAATGCCAGTTACTATGAGGGGACTCACCAATTCTAAACATTTATGAAACAAGTTTAACAGATACCCATTGTAACATATAAGCTGACAATTACGCCAGACTTATATGCAAGACGCATGCTCTATATATACAACATCACCGACAGGGAATATACAGCGATGCATTGCATACGCAAAAAGGTGAACATATAGTAAGCTGTTAGTTTGTGCCCTATCGTCCTGTTCTCATTTTCATTTTTTTCCTTTGGTCCACATTAAAAGTTGAAGCAACTAACAGGAGGGAAAAACACATAGTATCAACAGGATATTCTATATTACGCCTGCAACATTACCTGAGCCCGCAGCTGGAGATGGAGAAACACGAGCTCTCGCCCGATGATGATTATGACGGTGATGTCTTGCCACTCGGCTGGCAATTGGACTGGGGGCTAGACCTAAAGATTAGAGTTTCACATCAATAAAATCGCACGAAGTCCTAAAAGATGGTGTAAAGAGTAACTTGTAGTACCTCGAGATGCAGGGGAAGGAGCAGGTGCACTATAGTGTTTCGGATATCGCTTAAAATGGTGTCTATGGGGTGCTGACATTGGTGCAAATGAGGCACGTTTGGACAATAATGTTACTGCAAAACAATGTTAAGAACCACTAAGTTTGTTGCAAAACCAAATTTATCACTAAAATGGCATAACAAATTGCTTCTCTAATATTCTTCAAACAAATTTCTTCTCAGATCAGTAATATCAATATAGAGCCATAAGAAGCTGAGTCTGATGTATCAGTCTTACCATCTTCTAAGGAAAGCTTGCTTGGAAAGTAACCCTTGCTTGGCAGTAGAGTAGGAGACAGGTAAATATGCGGCAAAGTTATCCCTGAAGTAAGAAGTAATAGAAGCAAATAAGTAACCGAACTTCAAGTACAGAAAATTAATTAGGCAATCCAAAAAATTTCATGAATGCATAATTTTCATCAATGGCAGGTCTACATCTGAAAAGGGAATCGTACAGTAGAAATTCTTAAAACAGGATAACTGAAAAGGAAACACTCCTACATTACAAGCCGCAAGCATCAGTTAACTAATGCCTGTCTATCCCGTTCCTTTCAAACAGGAAAGGGCTTTCTTTATATATCAACTATGCGGCAATCTTAATAACAGTTGGAGTCAACTATATGAGCTCTCTATATTTGTTCTGCTCTAATTCGAGTCATTTTATTTCTTTCCAAACAGGAAGGGGCTTCCTTTTATTTGAAATGCAAAAGCAGGCAAGTAGGACCTTTCTACTGATTGATGACAAGTGTGCATTTTCATTCGAAATTTCACACCCAACAGTCCAGAATCGTGAATAAACTCCACATAATGGCTCTCTCCTGATTATATCCCAACCTTCACACCTACTAAGCTATGCTAATTTTCATAGTAGTCCAGTTGGTTCCTACCTGAACTTTCACCTTGTTTCCGGGGTTTGATTCCCCAGCTTGTAATCCCCTCCCCCTATGTTTAATAAAAAAAAAAGCGAAAAAAATAAAGAAGTAAGCGTATTGTTTGAACCCCAGCTACTCTATGAAAAATGATAGAATCTCAGCTACAACCTAAGTGTAAGCACATCTTTTCCAGCACCAATGAGCATGTGTAGCCGACACCTGTGCTCGTGGGCAGACTACCTAGTGTATTAGTCAATGTATGCATAAACTGACATCGGACACCACAAGCAACAACATACAAGTTTGGGTCGGCTATATGAGAAATCACTAACCATGATTCTCCGTTTAAATTCATCTCACGCCACCACCAGCATCTCAAGAGATAAATAAAAAAATTAAAAAATAAAGAAGAAGTAAGGGCATGAAATTACCGACAGGAGTAGGAAGCAGAGTGAGGAAAGAAAGAAGAAAGAGAAGCATCAGAGCAGCTGGCATCTTCTCTCTCTAAAGCGCAATTCCCAAACACCATCCTCAGTATCCAAACTGGAACAGCATTCTCCTAACTTCTCTAGGGTTCTACTAGTAGTCAAGCTGAAAACACCCTCCATGAACTTCCTTTACTCAAATCCGAAGATTGCATGTCTTCAGAACCCTAAAAAAACCCTAGCTCAAAACTGGACAATGCAGGTCCTGCAATCAATGCTTGTACTTTACAGATCCAGGAAATGCGGAAATGCTCCTGAAAGTACTACCAGTTATGCACAGAGTACAGCGGAGTAAGCGCTTAGACACGACAAATAATGGATCTCCGGCAAGAATTCAGCTGAGATGTAGAGAGAGAGAGAAGAAAGAGAGAGAGAGTGGAAGGTGAGGGAGTGAGTAGGATGGCTTTTATTGCCGGTGTAGCCACCAGCACACTTGCTTTCGCTAATTGATGATTGTCTGTTTACCACGGCCCACTTCTGCGCGTGTCCTACACTTTTTTACTCCCAATTCCTTTTTTATTAGATTACATGTTCCCGCGTAAAAGCAATACCGTGAAATTAGGATTTCCACTTTGGCGAGTCAAAATATTGTCGTACCTCTGACGTAGGAAATACGAGCGAAAATGTGTCTTTTTCCCTTTCAAGTCCATTTTGGTCTCAACATTATCGTCTTTCTAAGTACCTCTACTCCGGTCAATATACTACTTGTTTATTTACACGTTATATTTCTCAAAGTTAGTTTCTATGGTTTTCTAATGTTGATTGGCTTTTTCTTATAAATAAAAACTAGTACTAGTAAAATATTCAAATAAAATCATCCTCGTAAAAATATAATTCTGATTAAAAAACTGCCGAAGCAAAATAGGAGTAGGTTTGAGAAATAATTGACATTTAAAATATAAAAAATAAATTTGAAAAGTCACATTATTTTGAATTTCAAAATGTAATACTAATTTGCAGTTACAATTGATTCAGTGTTGATTAAGTGATTTCACGGCCAAACAAGCAAATCAAATCATATAATTACTTGTTATTACAATAACATTCAAATTTCCAAATCTTTTCTTAAAATCTTTACATAGATTTTGTTAAGTAGTAGTAATAGTGTTTTTCAGCTTTAACTGGGTTTTCATTAATTCTCAAATTTATTTTAAAAAGATATTGGCTTAGTAACAGTCAATATTTTCCACACGGTCATACAATTTTGTTCCTATAAATTATTTTTAGTTTTAATCTTTATGTGTAGTTCAAAGGAAAATGACATTGAATACTCTGATAAATTAATTGTGGAAGATCCTTTCCAATCAATTTCACATAAAATTTATAAATTTTGGATTAAAAGCTCACGTTGTGGCGATGGTTTGGATTAATAGCCAGATTTATTAGCCAAAAAAATGTTCATTAAATTCACAAACAAATTTTTTGAAGGAAAAAAAAAAAACCATACACGTGTATAGTAGGGCATTTATGTCTCCTACAAATTTAACACTTCTTCTAAAATATCAAATATTTATTTAACATGCTTTCCACTACCATTTATTCTTTTCTTTGACTTATGGAATTACTCTTATCGAAAATAATTTTTATCATTCAAAATGATAGGGGTAAGGTCTTGGTACACACTATCCTCCTCAAATCTCATTTATAAATATATTATTATTATTGTTGTTGTTGTTATTATTGTTATAGTTAAAAAGCTCGACACATAATTGACTATTTTGTACATATACCAAAAAAAATGTACGAATTGACAAGTTTTACATATTCATGCGCTTTAATTGTACATGTCTACTATGAAAGTAATCCCCACACATTTACCATAAAATTAATAGTTTTACACTATGCACATATTTATAAATCCCAATAACAACTTTTATCGTGTAGGGTATCGTTGTTAAAAAAATTGTACGAGATACATTTCAAAAATATGACACTATTACTAATGGAGAGTTAAATATTTTTATTTTCTTCCAATTATTCAAGAACTTTAAATAGTTAGAATGTGTAAATTCTAATCTCAATATAAGAAATTGGTGTCGCATTTAGACTGAAAATGAGATGTATTCCTCGTACACTGAACTTTATTGTTTTTCTTATAGCAGGGAAATTGAAAAAAGTAGTATTTAAACTTTTGCATTAATCATACAAATACAAAAGGGCATCTCATAGCAAAAATCATTTTATAAGAGGAGTTTAGTGGGAATCCCGACATAGTAGTATCCAACAAAGAAAGCTTGTTTTCATTAGACTAAAATAATAATCTTGTTTGTATTTGGTTTTGTATCCAACTCCCAGTGATGTTCATTTTATTTGGCTAGTTTGTTGCAAAAGATTCGTCGTCCTTTACTTATTTTCAGTGGCGAGTTAACAGAGACTTCAATAGTTATGGATAGCGAATTAAGATTTCAATAGTTATGAACGCATCACTTGGTTTAAGCTTAGAAGTTTACTGATAAACGGCTAAAAATGCATTATTTGCTGTACTATCATCTCATAACTTGTGTGGTTACGGGAGGTCACATGAATTTTTGTAGTGAATTATGCTCATTACGTGCATTCTGTTATGCGGCGCCTTCTTGAGATTCTTTGGATGGGCAACATAAAGCTAAGCAATGGATGTTAGTACGATTGATGTCCGCCAACTGAAGTCCCCTCCGTACGCTAGATTAGATTGTCAGTGTCGTACGGGAAAATCAATATCGTGAGCAACTGAGAATAGAAAAGAGAATTGAGAATGAACGAAAGCTTGATTGCATAAATGAAAGCTATTACAGAAAAGCTACACGGTGTCGAGGGGGAGAGACACCAGTACAGAGAATTGTTTGCTTGCTAGAAAGTTTTGAATGCTTGATCCCCCTAATAATGCTTAAAAAAAAATAAACCAAAGTTACATGACTTTATCTAAATAAGTTGTTGGAGCACACTAAAAGAAAATGAAGTAAATTTACAAACAAATCCGTTTGCAGCAACTTTGTCTTTAGCATCAAGGTCCGCGCGCGGCGTTGTCTGCACGCGCGGCGCTATTGGCATCTGCCTGTGGCTGGGTGCCGGTTATCAGTGGGGCGACAGAGGCGCCTGCACGCTTGTCACTTGGAGCTGCCGAGACCACGGGGCCGACCGTTGTGCTGGGCGTTGGGAGGCTTGCCAGGACGCCACGGGGCGCGTCCAAGGGGTCATAGGGCATGGCTGGAAAGCCGCCCATGACATTCTCCCCCACCTGAGTTGGCGACTTCCTCGGCGCCTTACTTGCAAGGTAGTCTTCAATTAGGCTCTTGTAGGCTTTGAGGTTTGTCCCCCTCTCCCAAGTATTCTCCTCCGCATCACATCGCTGCCATTTCACCAAGAATTCTTGGTGATCTTTCCTTGAGGCATGAATCACTCTATCATCAAGAATAGCTTCAGCACACCTTTTCCTGATTGAAGCGGGGCCTCAAATACTAGGTATTGTGAGTTGGCTCCGTGAAGGATCCTCCGTATCTTTCCGAAAAGATTTCAGAAGACTGACATGGAAGACGGGATGAATTTTTCACCAAGCTGGGGTATCCACCCGGTATGCAACTTTCCCGATACGCCTTTCAATGGACAAGGGTCCAATATATTTTGCATTAGGCGAGGGTCATGGACTCCTCAAACAAGTACCGCTTTGGGATTTTGACCATCACTTTGTCTCCTACCTGATACTCAACAAAGCGACGATTTTGATCAACATGCCTCTTCATCCGCTTTTGGGCTTTGACAAGATAGCTCCGCACTATCTCCAAATTTCGCTTCCGTTCTCTTGAGAAGCTAGCAGCTCGAGGAGATTTTGACATGTTTAGTGCATTCACAGTGATTGGGAGTAGCGGTGCTGTCCGGTAACAATTTCAAAAGCGTTCTTGTTGGTACTAGAGCTCTTTTGTGAATTGAAACACAGTTGAGCAACATCCAAAGCTTCACCCAATTCTTCTGCAATCCGGTTACAAAGTGGCGAAGATATTCCTCCAACATGCTATGGAATCGCTCCATCTGGCCATCAAATTGCGGATGAAAACTTGAACTATGGCTTAATTTTGACCCAAGGCACTTAAAGAGTTGAGTCCACAAGTTGCTAGTGAAGCGCGAGTCGCGATCGCTAACGATGTCTTTGGGCAGGCCCCAATATTTGACGACTTGAAAGAAGAAGAGTTGAGCTGTATCTTCTACGGATATATACTGTGGGGCTGCTATAAAGATAGCATACTTGGAAAATCGATCCACCACAACCAAGATAGTTGTGAGATCCCCGACCTTGGGCAATCCGGTGATGAAATCTAAGGAAATGCTTTTCCGAGGTCTCTTTTGGGATAGCCAGTGGTTCCAAGAGTCCTGCTTGTGTTAGACGGTCCGACTTGTCCTTCTGGCATACTAGACAAGTCTTCACATACTGAGCGACGTCATCAGCCATTTGAGGCCAATAATATGCACGGCGAAGTAACGCCATGGTGCGTTCTTCACCAGGATGACCGACCCACAAAGTGTCGTGGCATTCCGCCAGAAAGGTCCTTCGCAGATCTCCTCCTTTGGGAACATAAAGTCGGTTTCCTTTCACTTTCAAGAAACCATCTTCTATGTAGAACTGGCGAGTCTTGCCTTGTTCTACCAAATTAACCAAATACTGTGCAGCATGATCCTTGATGAGTAGACCCTGTATTTGGTCTTTTATGGTGGTGGCTACTTCACTCCCCCTTAGGGTGGCGAGTATGCACACTGATGCTAGATCCACTCTCCAACTGAGTGTATCAGCAACATGATTAATCTTCCCACTGCGGTACTCCAGGTTGAAGTGATATTCCGATAGGAGTTCCTGCCACCTGGCCTGTCGAACCATTCAGCTTCGGTTGAGTCATGAAATGGCTAACAACTGTGTTGTCTGTCTTGACCACGAACGGGGTTCCCGGCAGATAATGCCTCCAAAGGCGTAGGCAATTGATGACAGCCAATAATTCCTTCTCGTGGGTGGTATAGCGCTGCTCTGCATCCTTCAGCTTTCGGCTCTCGTATGCTATAGGATGCCCTTCTTGCAGCAAGACTCCACCAAGTGTATAGTCGGAGGCATCTGTTTGTACCTCGAATGGCTTGGCCAAATCAGGGAGGGCCAAGACGGGGCTACTGGACATAGCCGATTTCAACGCGTTGAAGACCTCTGCTAGCCTGGGTCCCCAATCCCAAGGCGTTACTTTCTTGAGAAGTTCTATCAGTGGTACTGCTATGAGGGAGTAATTCTTCATAAAATGGCGATAGAAGTTGCATAGGCCAAGGAACGCCCTCAAGGCATGGACATCCTTAGGCAGCGGCCAATATGTGATAGCCTGAATCTTTTGTTGGTCCATCTTGATCCACCCTTCCTCAATGACATGCCCGAGGAAGTCGATTTGTTTTTTAGCAAAGGAGTATTTGGATAGCTTTGCATATAATTCGTGCTCCCGCAATCGTGTTATGACCTTCCGCAAGTGCTCCAGGTGTTCTTCCAGTGTCTGGCTATATACGACAATGTCATCCAAGTAGACCACCACGAATTCGTCAAAGTATTCCCGAAAGACTTGGTTCATCAAGGTGCAAAATGTGGCCGGTGCATTAGTCAAGCCGAATGGCATAACCAGGAAGTTGTATGACCCATATCTTGTCACGCAAGTCGTCTTGTGTTCATCGCCATCTGCAATCCGAACTTGCCAATAACCTGTCTTCAGGTCTATTTTGGTGAACACCGTCGCACCACCCAATCTGTCGAACAAGTCTGCCATGAGCGGAATAGGATACTTGTTCTTCACAGTGATTTTGTTTAGAGCCCGATAATCCACACAGAGTCGTAAACTTCCATCATGTTTCTTTTGGAATAGCACAGGGGACCCGTTTGGGGACTTGGAGGGTACGATGATCCCTGTGTCTAGCATTTCCGTCAATTATCTCCGAAACTCGGTGAGTTCGGGTTGTGACATTCTGTACGGCGCCCAGGCAGGTAGCTTCGCACCTGGCACCAACTCAATCTCATGGTCCACAGTGCGCCTAGGCGGGAGTCGCTTTGGCATGTCTTGTGGCATGACGTCTTCAAATTCCAGTAGCAGCTCCTTCACGGGTGCAGGAAGAGGACCCGAGGAGCGTTCTATATCTTCAATGCAGAGGGTAGTCAAGAACGTAGGTTCATGTATTTTGACCCCTTCTTCAACTGCAAGGCCGAGATGTTTTCAGCGGCCATCTTCATGGGCATGCACGGGATGGTGCAGGGCTTGGCCCCATTTGTTCCCATCATCAGTAGCATGTCTGCTTATGGCAAGGGCATGGTGTTGGTTTGCCTCAGGAATTCCAACCCCACTATCAACTCGAAGTCGTCTATGACCACCACTCGCAGGTTAAATTTTCCTTCATAGGGGCCAAGTTTCATTGGTACTTCTCTGGCTATTCCACCAACTGGTTAAGGGGGTGAGTTGATAGCCTTGACACGACCTCTACCCTTCCCTAAAACTAGGCCAAGGCACTCCACCTGAGTCGAGGCTAAATAATTGTGGGTCACACCCGTGTCTATCATCGCCCGAATGGGTTTGCCATTTACCTTCATCTCGACGAACATTAAGGTCCTCTCTCGTTTAAGAGGAGTCCTCTCATCGGCCTTCTTTTTCCCTTTCTTGTTGATTGTGCAGGGGTCCTTCTTCTTACGGATACCAGCACTGGTTCCCGCTAAGACTTCAGAAAAAGAACCAACAATTGCATTGAAGGCACCTACTGGTTCGATCTGGTCCGCCTCATCGGATTCGTCATCCGTCCCATCATCAATAGATTGATGGGCATTCATCTTCGCATGTGGGAATTCATTATTCAAATGTGGTCTGCCGCAATGATGGCATCCTGAATTCCTCCCTCCCCCGATCATTGTTGTTAGATGCAGTGCTAGTACTTCCTGAGGAGGGAGCCTTAGATTTGGTTGCACTCCGATCTCCTCCACTTCTGCTTGGGCCACCAGTACTCGGATGGCCCCCTTTGTATCCTCCTTTGACAGGTTGTTGAGGCTTATCCCTCCAAGCTTCCACTTGATAATCCCCAAGGCATTCCACTGCTTGGATCGCCTTAGGTAACGTGTCTACCCTTTGTCTTTGGAGTTCCATACGGGCATAGTGCTTCAACCCTTCCAGGAAAGTGAAGAGTTTGTCTTTGTCACCCATGTCACGTATGCTCAGCATGAGTGCGGAGAATTCTTGCACGTAGTCCTGCACTGATTTGGTCTGGCGGAGCTCCCGTAGCTTCCTCCTAGCATTGTACTCAACATTTTCGGGGAAGAACTGCAGGCGTATGGCTGCCTTTAGTTCCGCCCATGTGTCGAGAGTATCTTCACTGACCCTGATGGCTTCGTATTTTACCCGCCACCAGAGTTTAGCATCACCTTGAAGATACATGGCAGCTGTTGCCACCTTCTTAGCCTCTTCTAGGCCTCCCACGGTATCAAAGTATTGCTCGATGTCGAAGATGAAAATTTCCACTTTTTTGGCATTCCGAGCTCCGCTGTATGGATTTAGCTCGGGAATTTTCAATTTCTCTGTCGCGGGGGCGAAGTTCACAGCACCCTCAGTTTGGTTCCCGCCTCCTCGAAGTAGGCCTTGTAAAGCATCATTGACAACGTTGAGCTAGCCTGTCAAGTTGTCTATAGTTTGTTGCATGGCAGTCACCCTGTCTGCCTTTTGTGCCTTATGGGCTAAATCTTCGGCACGCTCCTGCTGGAGGCCCTCAAATTTCCCAAAAATTCCGGCTGCCTCTGTGGCTATCATTTGTTGGTCTCCTTCAGAGTAGCGGCTGATGTTTTCTATGTCAACTTCGTCCTGGTGCATCCTGCGATCCAGGTCGTCCAACGTTTGCACCAGGCTGGTCTTTAGATCAGGCATCGTTTCCACGATGGGCCGTAATGCGTCAACCGTCTCCTCGAGGGTCACGATGCGATCCCCATGATTCACCATGGTCAGAAATGGTGGTAATTGTAATGTTATCCCTCGTCTGATGTCGATCCTAGGCTCTGATACCAACTGTTACGCGGCGCCTTCCTGAGATTCTTTGGAAGGGTAACGTAAGGCTAAGCAATCGATGTTAGTACGATTGCTGTCCGCCATTTGAGATCCCCTCCATACGCTAGACTAGATTGTCAGTGCCATACAGGAAAACCAATGTCGTGAGATTGAGAACAGAAAAGAGAATTGAGAATGAAAGAAAGTTTGAATACATAAGTGAAAGCTATTACAAAAAAGCTACGCGGAGTCGAGGGGGAGAGACACCAGTACAGAGAATTGTTTGCTTGCTAGAAAGTTAATTCTTGATCCCCCCTAATAATGCTTAAAAAAATAAACCAAAGTTACATGACTTTATCTAAATAAGTTGTAGGAGCACACTAAAAGAAAATGAAGTAAATCTACTCTATATTTACAATGAAAAGGACTTAGTCTTCTACAAGGTAGAAATAAGTCCGTTTGCAGCAACTTTGTCTTTAGCATCAGCATTGTCTGCACGAACGACGCTGTTGGCATCTACCTGTGGCTGGGCGCTGGTGCTGATTATCAGCGGGGCGACAAAGGCACCAACGCGCTTGTCACTTGGAGCTGCTGAGACCACGGGGCCGATTGTGGCGCTCGGCGTTGGGAGGCTTGCTAGGATGCCACGGGGTGCGTCCAAGGGATCATGGGGCATGGCTGGACATCCGCTCATGACAATTCTTATGTGTAGGAGCAAGTTGGACGAAAGGTGAGCAAAAGAAGTTGATTTGGGACCAAAAGACAAAAGAAGAACTTTGCTCGTTCACTCTCGTGTGCACACGAGAGAGTGAACGAGCTAGATTAGGAAAGCTTTAAAAAAATAGTGAAATAAGCTAAAAAGGCATGAAAGTGCACAAGAGCTTTGAGAGGAAAATAAAAAGAGAAGTACTTCGTGTGCGCACGAGAGAGTGAACGGGCTAACCTGAAACGTTTGTTCCAAAGTTGGCTTGTATTATTTCGCCACATGCTAACCGTATCCCATATAAATAGTCTTTAAACTCACTTTTGAAGGGGGGATTCAACCTAAGGAGGCAAGAAGACGCTAGGAGCAAGGCGGAGAATTCTTCTACGAGTTTTTCGCTTTCTTCTTTCTATTTCTATTATTGGTTATGAATTCTCGTATTGTAATGACCCGACCATTCATTTTGAGCTCTAGCGTGTCGTTCGACAGTTTAAGGCCTTGAGTAGCTTCACTTCATGTTTTATGACTTGTACGCGTAGTCGGAATCGAATTTTCGGAAAGTTCGAAGTTGATTCGGATGGAAAATTCTCAAAAGAGTTAACCAAGGTTTGACTTTTGAGTAAATGACCTCGGAATCGGGATTTGAAGGTTCCAATAGGTTCGCATGATTTCGGACTTGGGAGTATGTTCGGGTTGAGTATCAGGTGGTCCCAAAATATTTCGGCCCTTATTGTGGAAAGTTGGCATTTTAAAAGTTTTAGAATTTCTTAAGATTGATTTGAAGTGAACTTTGATTTGTGACTTGCACGTAAAGTATGGCGTCATTCCGGAATGTTTATGTGTATTTCGGTCGCATTCAACGAAGCTGAAAGTTTGAAAGTTAAAAGAAGAGTTTTGATCGTCGATTCGTAGTTTGGATATTGTTTGGTGTGATTTGAGGCCTCGAGCAAGTTTGCATCATGTTTTAGGAATGGTTGGTATGATTGGACGGGGTCCGGGGGGCCTCGGGTGTGTTTTGGATGGGTTTCTTTTTGCGATCGCGAAGAAAGGATCGCGATCCCGATCGCGAAGAGCAAAGTGTTGTTCCAGGCCTTGTTTATCGCGATCACGGAAGGAAATTCGCAATTGCGTAGAAGGAATTTTTGTTATTAATGGTCTGATTTAGGGAGCTTATATCTTGCAATATATAATGAATTCGGGATGATATAAAAATAAAGGTTGTAGTCCTTTAAATCTAGTTTTCAGAAAATCAAATCGTTTGTCATTTGGAATTTTGTACAAAAAGTTATGGCCATTATACCGAAAGGTGTCTGTGAAGAGGAAACAAAATTTGTACATCGCGATCGTGATGAAGGAAATGATGCTGGAACTTTTGTTAGTCGCAATTGCATGGATAATTACCATGAGGCGAAGAAGAAGGCCTAGCAGGTGTATTAAACATCTAATTTCGGGATTTTGAGATCATTTCATCACTTTTAAGTTCTTGGAGCTCATGTGGGGCGATTTGGGGTGATTCTTGAAAATCGTTTTCTCCATATATCGTAAGGTAAGTTATTTCTACTTGTTTCGAGTTAAATACATGGGTTATATATGGATTTTAACATGGAAATTTGATAGAAATTATAGAATTTTTGGAAGAAAACCTCGAAATGGTATTTTTAGATTTTGACCACGAAATTGGACATGAAATTAGGAATAAATTATATCTTTGAGTTCGTGGTATTATGGGTAATGTTTATCTTCAAAAATATTTGGAATCTGGGCACGTGGACTCGAGGGTTGACTTGATTGACTTTTTGAACGGAGTTAAAAATTATTATAATATGTGAGTGTATTTTTATTGGTTTGCACGTTGTTTGACTAGTTTCGGATCGATGGGCATTGATTTGAGGTGTTAGAGTGGCGTTGGAGCCTGCTATGGAACTTCGTTGCGAGGTAAGTTTCCTGTTTAACTTTGTAAGAGGGTATCAGCCTTGTAGGTATTAAAATTGTTATGTGCTACTAGTTATAGGTGTTATGTACGCACGAAGTAACGAGAGTCCGTACGTAGCTAAAAGTATATTTATGTCCAGGTTATCATGTAATATTTGAATTATTTGAACTCATTGTGCTAGCTTAATTAAGTGAATTTATAATAAAATTGATTTGGAAATATATCAGGCCGAGCTTTATCACCTTGAGTTGTTTGGCGAGATATTTGATAAACGGTAAAAGTCATTTTTATTTTATGCTCTTGCACCTGTGTTGTAAGCACGTGACTCGTAATTCAATAAGTATCTTTATTTCCTGTGGATCGGGCCGAACGCCTCAACAGTATATTGAGATGCATCTCTGGGTCGCGCCGGCCGACCCTCGGCAATGTACACACCACTCTAGATCAGGCCGTATGACCTCGGCATAATTGTGCGTTATACCGCTAGTAGTCCGGATATTCACGAGATCCCCCTTCTTTTGAGGCCTGACATTTTATATGGTATTCCTTATCCTTTTGAGATTGCACTTGATATTTCATATCTGTTGAGATGGCACATGAGATTTGAGAGATTTATATTGGTAAAAGAAATTTTTGGAGAATTATGTTAGTTACAGTTTTTGTCTCACTACTACTGTTGTGCTTCATATCTGTTATGAGTTATCATATTGATTTATTGAACCACTAGTAAGTATCGATATCGACCCCTCGTCACTACTTCTCTAGGGATAGGCTAGATACTTACTGGGTACGCATTGATTTACATACTCATGCTATATTTCTGCACTAAGTGTGCAGGATATGACAAGTTAATTTGATGGCCATCTTGGCGCGTAGGCACAACTGCTGAGGGGACTTTATGGTGAGCTGCTTTGTGCTACGCACCGTAGCCCACAAAGTCTCCATCTTATTTATTTACTTTATCATGTCTATTTTATATTCCAGATAAATATTGTATTATTATTGCACTCTTTAGTCGACGCTCATGCACTTGTGACACCAGGTTTTGGGATGTTCTAGAAGTTGTTTGTGGTTTTGCTTGGCATTTACACACTTTTGTTATCTATTCTATTTAAATTGCGAGTTTCCATAATTTTAATATGTTAATTTCGTTATCTAATAAAATTCACGATTTCTGAAATAATAAAATGCATAATTAAGTTGGTAGTTCACCGTTGGCTTGCCTAACAGCAACGTTGGGTGCCATCACGACCTATAATGGGTTTTGGGTCGTGACAGCTTGGTATCAGAGCACTAGGTTCACTTAGGTCTCACGAGTCGTGAGCAAGTCTAGTGGAGTCATGCCGATCAGTACGGAGACTTCTGTACTTATCTTTGAGAGGCTACATGGTTGTTAGGAGAACTTCTCTTCCTTGATTCCTCATCGTGCGATATGATTTTGTTGAAGCTTATGTCTTCGGTTCCTTCCTACTCATTCGTACGCGATGTTAGGCACTTTTTATCAGTTAGGCGCCGACGAGTTGTGAAAATGCTACAGATGCGGTGCAGGATGTTTTTCCCTGAGTATGCAGGCGGACTATTATCGTCGTCGTGTGGAGGAGTGTTCTATCATTCCAGCCCAGTATTGATGTTGCCTACGGTTTCGAGGCTATGCACAGTGTATTGTGATGTTCATGCGCTGTTATCGCGTAATGCCAGAGTAAATTGTAGGATGCTTACTTATGTGTCGCGGAAATGAATGATTCAGGAGGAGTATTAATCGGTTCAAGATCGGGAGATTTGACATTTGAATCCAGCAGAGGAGAGGCAATTAGACTATAGATGTTCCGGCGTTGGTTGGTGGAGTCGCGAGATTGGATATTTTCTAATTTAGTGGAACTATTGTTAATATTGTGGTGTCGTCGTCCTTGTTTGAATGTATTGAGGCTTGTCGGTGTGATGGTCTTCTTTGGTTTGCTTTCGGGGCAGGGTGTGTTGGAATGGTACCTAAGAGGCGGTTATTAGAGATGGTGATATGTGGCGGCTTTGAGGTTGGATCGGTGCTTCCGATGTTGAATGGTTTGAGAGGATGATCCTTATGGAGGCTTAGAGTTAGTGGCATTTATCAGTTCGGGTGCTACAGAGATGGATTATGATTTGAGGCAGTATTTGGGAGAAAGATGAGGAAGGACATGGTGGGAGGTTTCTCGCGGAGGTTGAATATCTAGAGGTCGAGTAGTTCACTTTGAAAGATGGTTAACTCAGAGTGAGAATGTTAGCGTATCGTATGGATTTCGTGGTAGGATGGCCACATGCTTCAAGAAAGTTTGGAGCGATTATGGCCATGTTAAACAAGGGACTAAATCTGTGTATTTCGTTCGAGATGACGGCTTTGTGCTTCAGAAGCTTGAATATGATGGAAATAGTTCGCTTGGGATGTAATATGACTTCAAGTTTTGGATGCATCTCTGGACCTTCATTTGATATTGATAGGAAAGAGCGGGTGCTTTCGACTGGCGGGCAAGCGCGGGCTCAAGAGGATTAGTTGATTTCGTGATGGCTGTAATCAGGGTAATGTCATCGGAAGATATCGATATGGGGTCACACACGTGGGCTATCTCCTGTGAGGTGTTAGGAGTTGTGTGATTCCTGGTAAAGGTCCTCTAAAGAACTTTATTTTCTGTACAACATGAATTATGTACTACGATGTGAGCTGGGATCGCTTGAATAAGATGGTGTAACGGTCAGGAGGTCGAGTGTGTTTTTGGAGATGGTAATTCGAGTTATGTCATGCAATTTTAGCAAGAGATTGTGAGGAATTTGACAGAGCGACGATGCGAAATCATGGTAACCAAGGAGGAGAAGTCCTTGTGAATTATGGATTTATGTAATTGTGGCTTGAAGCTAAGTGGGGGATCCCACCCTGTACGATTGGTCACGTGGTTGCATGCCTTGGTAGTATCGGGTTATTGGTACATTGGTGGATTAGTTATGATTAAGGAAAGAGAGTCGTTCAATTGCTTCTTCTGGGGTATTTGTGTGCCACCAGACCACTGGTTGCTAGCTATATATTCGGGACCAGGTCGGAGTGGGTGATTCTCAATAATGGTTCTAGTGGGTTCAAGAAGTAAAGTGTGGTGCCTAGGGCTTTTCGAGTTCGTCGTGTGACTAAGGAATTAGTTTTTCAGCAAAGTGCGAAAGAGGCTTGGAGTATTTCTATGAATGTCACCAGGTCTGCAGTGCGATATTAGAGAGATGGAGGAAACAACTTCGGATTCGTAGGAGGTCTTTCAGAATGGGTGTATCAGTTGGAGATACTATTGAGTGCATAAGGAGGGTATGAGATGACTTATGGGTATTGAGACGATGTGGTCTCGTGATTTGAGTCACTCGGGATGAGTGTTGTTTGAGGTCCGTTATGTGTTTGAGTATAACTATTATTTAGAAGGCAAGTTAAGAGTAAATTGGAAGAAGTTGAGTCATTAGTAGTGGTTTAAATTCATAGTTATGGAAATAATCGCTTCCTTCGGCGACGCTCATGCACTTGTGACACCGGGTTTTGGGATGTTCTAGATGTTGTTGTGATTTGCTTGGCATTTACACACTTTTATTATCTATTCTATTTAAATTACAAGTTTTCATGATTTTAATGCGTTGATCTTCTTCTAATAAAATTCACGATTTCGAAAATAATAAAATACAGAATTAAGTTGGTAGTTCACTGTTGGCTTGCCTAATGGAGATGTTGAGCGCCATCACGACCTATAGTGGGTTTTGGGTCGTGACAGTATTATAGTTTTGCATAGTATTTTGAATAACTAATTTGTTATCTAGGATTTTGATGGAACCTTTTATAGGATAAATTATTGTTATGTCTTTTATATAATTGAGCCGTGGAATTTCTCTACTTATTAAACTACGTGTTTATTGATGTTGTTTGAAGAGCTCTCAATTGACTGTGTCTATTTATTATGTATTGCTTGAAAAAAGGCACATATTTAGGTAGTTGTTGAACAACGTCACTCCTAACGTATGTGAGAAATCAATATAGAGGGTTAAAAGGTGGGGTTAGAAATAACGAAACCTTGGTGTGATCTTAGTGAGTGATGAACTAGTGTCAGCTAGCGTAGTTCAAGATAATATGTCTAATAAATTGTGGTAGTTACTCGAAAGAGAAATACGACATCTGAAGTGCTCGTGTTTAGTAGAGAATACTTAGGTGAAATAACAGGAGATATAGCAGGAAGGATTCCGACAATTGGCGGAATCATAACTCTAGGTCTCCGTAATCTTGTCTCCAACCCTTGGTATCTCTAGTTGTTAATTTTTTTTTTAATTTGTTAGTTATCAGTTAGACATAAGAATCTTCATATTTGTAGCTTAGAAATTGTTCGAGCTTGTCTTTTAGTGATACTTAACAGTTACAACGAAACTTTATGTAACGATCCGACCGGTCGTTTTGCTTTCTAGATCCCCATTTCCCTAAATAGGACTACCCGTATGTGTTTTTACTGTTTTATGACTTGCGGGGGTGCTTAGTTCGGGATTTGGAAGGGTTCGGGTTGAAATCGGAATACTTAGTTCCTTTGCATTGGCTTTAGAGGGTTAAGTTTGACTTGGGTCAACATTTCTAGTAACGACCCCGGAACTGAGATTTGACGGTCCCAATAGGTTTGTATGATGATTTTGGACTTGGGCGTATGTTTGAATCGGGTTTTGGATAACCCGGGAGCGTTTCGCCGCATAAAGTTGAAAGTTGGCGCATTGAAGGTTTTAAAGTTCTTTAAATTTGGTTTGAAGTAGGTTTTGGTGTTATCGAGGTCCGTTTGAGATTTCGAGATCGGAAATAGTTCCGTATGGTGATTTAAGACTTGCACGCAAATTTTGGTACCATTCCAAGTAGTTTAAGTATGTTTCGGCGCTCTTGGAGCAAGTTGGAAGAACTTGAAAATCATAAGTTGATTCGATTTGGTTTGGGGTGCGATTCTTAGTTTTGGTGTTATTTTTTGCGTTTCGAGGGTTCGAGCGAGTCCGCATCATATTTACAAACTTGTTGGTATGTTTGGACAAGGCCTTGGGTGCTACTCGGACATTGCACGGATCGAGTTAGAGCTTAAAAGGGGAACGCATGTGCGGGCTCTTGGCCGCAGAAGCGGCTTCGGGCATTTGGCCAGTGGTCCGCAGAAGCAGAGGAGCATGCCCAGAAGCGGCCTCACTTCTGCGATGAGAGGTCCGCAGGTGTGAGAAGGCCGCAGATGTGCCCCACCCTTCGCAGAAGTGGGAGCCTATCCGCAGAAGCGAAGTCTGCTAGCCCAGGCTAGGACCGCACCTGCGATGGCTTTTTCGCAGGTGGGGCACCGCAGATGGGGCCCTAGGTCCGAAGAAGCGAAAATCGCTAGAGGCAGAAGCTTAATTTATGTCGGGACTTAGACCATTTTGGGTTCATTTATTGCATTCCTTGGGTGATTTTGGAGCTCTTAGAGAGGCGTTTTCAGCTAGCTATTGGAGGTAAGTAATTTCTATCCAATGTAAGTTAAATACATAAATTATGGATAGATTTTACCATGTAAAATTGTAAAAATTATGGGTTTAAATGAAAAAATCTAGGTTTTGATAAAAATGAGATTTAACCACGAAAATGGTTAAGGAATTGGGTAAAAATTATATGTTTGAGTTCATGAGGTTATGTAACAATTATCTTAAAAAATTTCCGGAATCCGGCACGTGGGCCCGGAGATGAATTTTCAGAATATTTCAATTTGGGTTGGGTAATTACTCTAATAGTTAAATTGCGAATATTTGAACATGTATTGATTAATTTATACAACATTCGTCTAGTTTCGGGTTGTTTGGCACCGAGTTGAGGATTTAAGGCATATTTGTGAATCGGGGAGCTTGAGAATGAGGTAAGTCTCTTACCTAATCTTGTGAGAGGGAACTCATCCCTTTAGGTGTATTTGTTGTGAATTACTTGTGTAGGGAGCTATGTACGCACTAGTGACGAGAGTCCGTGCGTAGCTAAATTCCATGTGATGTCCAGGTAGTCTTCGATTTATATCATGCTTTGTTTGCATTGTTATGCTGATTATGCATATTAATTGCCTTAAATAGAGCTGAGATTAAGGATTTTAAAATTTAAAGTCTCCAATATGGATCTCTTATGTTTGGAAAGAATTGAAGAATTTTATAATAACTTTGAAAAATCCATGCTCACTTGCGTCGCAAGTATTTCCGCGAGCGAGGTAAATTCCTCTACTCTCATGGGAGCGGGCCGTTTGCCTCAGCAGCTTAATATATGCATCTAAGGTTCGTGCCGTTTCGGCATTGTACAATATATATATATTTTGGATCGGATCGTACGACCTCGGCATAAATCATGCGTATAATACTCGGAGCCTAATTTTACTTGATATTATTTTACGGCTTGAGAGGTCACAATTTTTTAATGACGGAAATTGACTTAAAATTTATTATTAGTGAAAGAATTATTATTTACTGCTTGTTACTGAGTTGTATTTATTATTTATATAATCCATGCTTATTTAGAATTCCTGCATTTTATTGTTAGCCCATAGTAAGTGTCGATGTCGACCGCTCGTCACTACTTCTTCAAGGTTAGACTAGATACTTACTAGGTACATGCTGTTTATGTACTCATGCTATACTTCTGCACTTTTCGTGCAGGTTCTGAGGCAGGTGCATCTGGTGGTTATCTCGGCGCACAACCCTGATACTTTGAGACTTAGTGGTGAGCTGCTTTCCGAGTCCATCCTGCAGCACCTGGAGTCTCTCTTTGCTTTTATCTTCTGTCTATTCCATTTAGACAGTAGTTTAGTGTTTTGTATATTCTAGTAGTGGCTCATACACTTGTGACACAAGGTCTTGGCACACACACTAGTAGACTTTATGGTTTTGGAGTATTTATATCAATATGATTGCCACTCAGTTGCCTTTGTTTTACTAAATTTTCTACTCCTTAATTTCTTAATAAATGGAATTTAATTACCTGGAAACTTATTAAAAGGATCAATCACATAGTTAGTTCACTGTTGGCTGTGACACCTTAGTTCTCTGTGGGATTCGACTCCGGACTCTTAGACCAGATTATATTTAGAGCGATAGCTTATTTTTTTTAGGACTAGAGTTGGGCAGGATCAAGTATATTGTACCCTATTTGCACAAGTCAAAACAAACTACAATTTATAGTACTCTACAAAGTTATTTAAAGTTTAGAGTCGCCACCTAGTATTTAAGGTATACTAGGACACCTATACTACACTTTATAATGTACACTTAATTATGATTTGAGAAACCGTTGAGATTCTAGGTAAGGCTTCAAATTATCTCGAGGGAGGTATTAGACCTTCCTCAAGATCCATAGAATATGGTTCCGGTGGACTCAATCAAATAAGAGAAGGAATGTTCAAAAGAATAATTATTTTAATATTTACAAGAATTATGAAAGTGATTTGAAAAAAAAGATTGACTAAACATGAGTGTCACATGGTAAAAATATAAGTATCTAATGTATAACTAAATATGTATGAAGAATGTGAATGTGGTACATGAAAAATTATATTTTTCGACGATTTAATAAATGTACAAAATATGTAGCGATAAATAAAGTATTTATAAATTAATAGGATAAATGTTATAAAATAATAAACCTGAAAATATTTGATTTATGTCCAATGTCATTTTGATAAAGTGAATAAGATACCCGAAAGACATGTTTAAAATAGTTGATTAAAACGAGAAGAAAGAAGAATTATATTTGAAAATTATCATATGAATGACTAATGACTTTAAATGATTTATTTAATGAATGAAAATATATTAAAGAAAGTTATCAAAGAATGAATATAACTAAAAGATTGAAAGAAGTAGAGAGTTATATATTACACAACCATGTATTCTAAAAAATTGGATTATTTTGATGAGATGTAAAGACACAATTGAAGCTATCATGCCAAACCACATACCAAATCTATTAACTTAAAAATGAAAAGAAAAATTATGTTATGCTAAATTCGCTCAAGACTCATACTTAGTCAAATGTGGGTTTACAAAATAATATTCACAAGTAAGTTATTCCAACGAGCATGCTAATATGAATTATTTACTTTAGGAAAGGATTATGTCATACTATCATCTGTGTCCATGACTAATTTTACTTAGCTAGTGAACACATTTCTAGATTAACCATACTATATAACGCATTCAACAACCTAAATATATATGCATAAATTTTACGAATTACCTAATGCACAACATTGCAATTTAATCCAATTATTAGCTATATACGTTTCACCCTAAGTGTTTAGCAAATATCTAATATTGAAAACAAGCAAGTATAATATCTATCTATGACTTTACTATGTTTTGTGTTTTGAGTACATCCGAGAACGGGTACAATTGAAGCGGTCATGCCAAACCACATACCAAATCTATTAACTTAAAAATGAAAAGAAAAATAATCTAATATCTCACATGATTATGTTATGCTAAATTCGCTCAAGACTCATACTTAGTCAAATGTGGGTTTACAAAATAATATTCACAAGTAAGTTATTCCAACGAGCATGCTAATATGAATTATTTACTTTAGGAAAGGATTATGTCATACTATCATCTATGTCCATGACTAATTTTAATTAGCTAGTGAACACATATCTAGATTAACCATACTATATAACGCATTCAACAACCTAAATATATATGCACAAATTTTACGAATTACCTAATGCACAACATTGCAATTTAATCCAATTATTAGCTATATACGTTTTACCCTAAGTGTTTAGCAAATATCTAATATTGAAAACAAGCAAGTATAATATCTATCTATGACTTTACTATGTTTTGTGTTTTGAGTACATCCGAGAACGGGAAGCACGAAGCGTGGAATTTGATGGGATTCGCCTTCGTCTCCAAGTGTCATCCTTCAAAAGCATTTTCCGATAAAGTACCTCGCAAGATAAGAGTCGCAAAATAATATATTGTAAAAGATAAACTATTAAAGTGACATATTTTTGAAATGATTTTATTTTAAAATATTTTTGGAAAATTGTCTTTGAAAATAATTTGAAAATGTTTTTGTTTTTAAAAGATTTTTTGAAGAACATTTTTTGGAAAAGGTTTTGGAAAAAAGTAAAAATATTATAGGAGGTTCGGATTATGATTTCGATTTCCGTCTAGACATGAGAACGGGAACCGACTTGGTTCCGAATGGCTATTGATTTGTCATGTTCTCATACTTTTCCTTTCTGATGTTTATCATCATCGCCTCGTTATTATAGAGCCCGGTCTGGAGGGTCAATCGGGGCGTCGTGGCCTAAAAAATTATTCTCATCGGCCTTAACCTCCTAATATAATGTCTACTCAATATCACTAATTGCCTGCTAATAAAAGAAACCAGCAAACAACATTGTTGACAAACTTTTGCTCAAAAATCTAACTAAAATTTTGACCTAGTAGTTCAACAATAACAAAATGATTGCAAATCTAAAGAGATAAAGAAAACATTCCTAAGACTTCAAAGATACCGATGATAATGGATTCTGACGTAAGCAAAGCGACAAAGATGGAATCAAATGTTCCAATAATGCATTACTTGATTAAAAAAGGTAGTAACATCTTATACTGACAAAAGCTAGCTGTTTTCAATATCCATCGCAAGTCTCATGGTCAAAAATAGTAATAACAGCAGTGCACAAAGGTGCGATGGTGATAACTAAATTTCTACTAAGGAGAACATATATATTGAATAAGCTAGAGATCTGAACCTATGGTGACGTAACAAAATAATGAAGAAAACAATAATATTTCTCGAGTCAGAACCAATAGTCCAGATCTGAACCTATGGTGACGTAACAGTTACCAAAGGATTAAAAAAGCAAAAAATGCCCAGATGCCGCTACTAATGACAACACACACTGGAGCAACTTCCGGCAAGCTTTCAATGGTGGAGCTACCACTTTTAATTTATCTATTTAAGATCTAATAGCTTTTAAAATAAAGAGTAAGAAGAGAGACGACAACAATAAAACATGGGGTAGCTAGATAACATTTTTGATGTAAAATCTGAAATCTTCCGACAGTTACCGAAGTTCAAATCTCCCCTTTTATTTTATTTTTTAGATATGGTAACTATAAAATAAAAAAAGAAGAAGTAAAATTAGTAACCAAATGATGACAAAGAAGGTAGTTTCATCTTAGATATGTGGGATTTCGATCTTCCGGCGCATCGACAATAGCCTCTAGCAACAATAGAGGAAAGCAAAACTTCAAAGCGAAAAATTCTTATATATTTTTTTAATGTATATATGTAATGTTGTATGTAAAATATGTGTGTACATGTGTTGGAGAAAAAGATAGAAAAGACACAGTGAGAGAGGAGAACGGAAATGGGGAGGCGGCTAACAGATCTCTTTTGGAGAGAAGAGAGAATGTTAAAATTAGGGTTAGACCCTTTATAAAAAATAGAGTCCTCAAAATGGGCTTGGCCCGTGAGGCCAGTCCAACCTAACCGGCTACTAGGACAGGGTTGGGTTAGGAGTCGTATAAGTTCGGCCCAAGTCAGCCGACTGGCCGTTGATGCTTGACCGTGGCTGAGCCCGGGCCGACCTGTGGGTTAAAAATTAATTAAATTTAAATTTAAATATTTAAAAAAATAAAAACTAAAAAAACACTATTAACTATAATCCTCATTTTCCAACCCTAGATTGCTCATTTACCATTCTATACCAACAAAAATTAAATTTTTGATATGCATGTTTATGACAAGATTAGTTTTTCTTCTGCTTAATTAATAACGAACTAGGGAAGTTTTAATTGGCCAATAATAATTTTTTTCAAAAGAAAATATTACTTTAAGTTGCTAATGATCAATTTGGATTGCTTTAATATATTATTAATAATTTACCTGTTCTTCAATATAGAAAAAGATCAATATTTAATACCCAAAAAAAATTGACACCACTACCAAAATTCATCAAATTTAAAATTTTTATGGACTATAATGACGAAATCAGTAAATGATGATAACCCAAATTAAAAAATCTCAGCATATAAACTTATTAAAGCAATCCCTAAACATGAGGAAGTTGCACGAAAAGTATTAAAAAAATTATTCATGTAACATTAAAAAATATAAGAGCTAGAGATATAGCAGATTTGTATTTCAATTACGAGATTCCTTATCAAATATCAAGCTTCTTGTACTCTCTAAGCAAACAGAAGTTGTTTACATGATGAAACGACTATGTTATGAAGAAATATTTAAGGAAATTTTTACTTAAAAAAGTTGAAGGGCTGGCCCGTCCTAGCCCACGACCCTCATAGGGCTGGGTTGAGTTGGCTATTTTAAGGCCCATTCTGATGGCGGTCCGTTCCGTCCTAGACCACCAAATTAAAAAACCCCCGAGGCTTAGGATGGGCTGACCCATTTTGACAGCTCTAGTAAAATGTGAATAATGAAATATGTATGGTAAAAAATATAAATGGGATATGTGTAAAGTGTCCAAAATATAAGAGACACTCCTTCTCCTATTTATAATAAAACATGGTTCCTTCCTTTATCCATTGGGAAAAGAATATCATCATTGCCTTTCCATTTACCTTATGATATTGCCCAGTAGATAAAAGTTATGATTAGTCACATCAATGTCATGTCACATTAATATGATTTGTCACATAGCATGCCCGGTCACATCAAATATCACATCAAATGTGTCATCAAATCGGACGTTGACGGAATATTGAATTGACCGGACTTGATCCGTATTTTAAACTAAACTCTACTGGCTTCCATGTAATTAAATAGTTTGTGCTATAAATTAAAATATATTTATTTAATTAAGAAATCTTGCAATATTTATTTAAAATGTCAACAATAATATTATAGTAATTATTTTTTTTATTTTATTTATTTTTGAATGACAATAAATTGATAGAAAATCCTAATATTTGAAAATAGGACACTCATCATTAAATTGTTTTAAATTTGAAAAAATGAACAAAAATAGTGGCATTTAACTAATTTCAATAAAATAAATAAAATCTTATATTTTGTAAAAATAGGAATAATCATAAATAAATTGCATTAAAGCTAAATAATGTGCAAAATGTCATATATTATCATTTTTTAATTAGAAAGCCTGCATAAGTTAAGTTTTAAATATGGAGGGTCAATATTGAGTGTCAACTGCTGCCCCTCTTTGACCGGAGATGATCTAAGAGTCTTCGGACAAAGAATTTGACACCAAACTCAATTGTGATCCGACATGACAGAGCGGGAACGGGGATGTTCTTGAAGGTTGTGACCGAACTCTGATATTTGAGTTGCCTACATATCTCCGGTTGTACGAGAATCAGGTCGCGTGTAGTTCTTGAAGATTGAGTACTACTTATGAATCGTAGCCTCATGGAGTAGAAGACAAATGTTCGAGGACGAAAAGGTTCGTGTGATCTCGACATTGCTTCCACAGTTGCCCCAGTGTAGGACCGTGATAACACTGGGACGTGGATGTGGATAGTGAATGGATTTTGATGTGGTTGCGGCCGGGCTCCGTATTGCATTTTCCTACATATCTCGGATGTAATGTGAATCAGGCTGATTGTAGTTCGCGAAAGTGATGGATTTTTTTATTTTGATTTTTGATTTGAAAACTGTCCCAACATTAGGATGTGATAACACTGATGTTATTTTAACTATGGGGGTTCGGATTACCTACATACTCCATGTTAATGGGACGTAAGAACGATACATGGGACATGCTGTCGATTGTTGTTGGAAAGCTCGACGTCCATCCTTAAAATCTGCTTCAGTTTATTTGCTAGAAGATATTTTCACGTTGTGTTGCGTCTTTGATCAGTAGAGTGACGAGGTGTGGACTATGCTTCTGTTTGACTTGAGAAAGATGAATATGTGATTTTTGAACGAAATAAGGTCCCAGGTTGGAACTTTAATTCGGAGGAAATTCGGGCTAGATACCGGTCTGAAGTGATCGGAGAACTTTAAAATTTTGAAGGAAATTCGGGTTGTGTACTGGTCCAAAGTGATCGGAGCACCTGGATTATTGAAGGAAATCCGGGCTGTGTACCGGTCCGAAGCGATATCATAGCATTTGAATGTAAAACAGGTTGGTAGTTACGGTTCCGAAATGATATTGGAGCATTTGAAATCTAAAATACCCGTATTAGAAGGTGGATGCTTATAAAATTTGAACTTGAAATAAAATGTCATTTTTCAGGAGGGCGCGTGGAAAATTTAACTTGAAATGAAATGCTCATTGTTCAGGAGGGCGTCTGAAAAAGCAAGAGGTTATTATTATTTTTTTCTATGTAAGAAAATTGATGAAAGAATTATGCTATTAATGACTCAAGCATGTAGTGAATGCAAAATGATAGAATTTTGAAATGATATGGCGGGGTATGACTTAGACTGCCTACTTATCTGAATGGAATCAGGCTAGAATGTAGTTCGATTGCAAAGATGACTGAATCTGATGTGGATTGCCTACGTATTCCTACCAAAGGAAATCAAGTCGTAACGTAGTTCTGAATGTACAGAAATGTTTGTTTTCTATTATAAGAGTGGGACCGGATCCTACATGGGTTGCCTACGTATCCCATTGTGGGAAGTCAAGCGGGGTGTAGTTCTGTTACAACAAAACCTAACTCTATTGTCAAGTAAACTTGACTCTCTTTGTTTTCTGTATTTTTCGCTGTTTTGTAGCTTTTATAGAGAATATTTGAAAATATGAAGAGTGAAGAAAGACTATAATTTATTGATTGATCATCATTTTTAACTTGACTTTATTTGGTACCAACAATTAGTATTGTGCATAAGAATTTCTACCATATACTTTTCATCAAACCAAGATCGACTTATGGTAATTCCTGTAGCTTCGAGCGGTACCTCATGTATCCCTAAGTATCTATAAGATTTGTTCGTCTTGCTTCAATCAAAGATTTTGAATTCTTTATTTCCTCATGTGTTCAAGTGCCCTAATAAAAAGAATAACCTAATTTGCACACATATCTGAAGTATTTTTGTATTTTGACTTTTAGGACATTTTGAGAAGCACACTCATACTCAGAATGACATTAGATGCATGCGATTGAGATACCATATGCTTGACCTTTATGTGAGTATCTACTAATGTGTAACACTTGGAATAGGATCATGTAGGGCTTATTATTATCTTATAATGTAGGCTTGAGGATGGGTAGGATATTCATTTAGGAAAGTGACTAATCCTCCTTGAGCGCTGCACTGTGTCCGTGCCTTCGGTGTTCAAACCATGCTTTAGCGCTTGATCTTGTTTGGCTCGATGTTCCTTTCTTTGCTTGGCTTCTTTTTGAACTTGTTAATTGGAGGTTCTTCTTCCTTTTGGAGGTTTTATTTTTGTCACGATCCTAACCTCGAACCCGGTCGTGATGGCGTCTCTCGTGAAGACAAGGCCAACCAATTTAACCAAAATCTCATTTTAAGCAGTTTATTAACATGAAAAATAATACAAGCATGACTTAATAGCAATAATTCGCGAAAGTATAGCTAACCATAATAGAAACCATCTCGACACAGCCCAAACCGGGGTGTCACAAATCATGAGCAACTATGGATCCTGATAACAAGTCTACTAAATACAATATTTGGCACAACTGTTTGAAGAGCATAGAAACAACAAGATAAGAGAGATACGGGGCTGCGGACGCCAACAGCTACCTCGTAGTCTCTGAATCACCGCCTGGACGGGAGGAGTCAGCACTCTGGAGCGACGCCTGAATCTGCACACATGGTGCATGGAGTAATGTGAGTACTACGACTCAGTGAGTAATAAATATAAATAACGACTGAAAGTAAGAAAGCACGTAAAGCACAAGGCATTCTATAAGGAAGCAATAAAACATCATTTGAAAACAGTAAATCAATGAGAAATCAAGTAAAATCTCCTTATCAACAATTCCGCCCCTCGGGCAATATCGCAGAACAGTACCAGCCCCTCGTGCTCAAATATCAGAACAATACTAGCCCCTCGGGCTATCTCATGGAACAGTATCAGCCCCTCGGGCTATCACCTAGTACAATATCAGCCCCTCGGGCTATATCTCACATCACAATAGGTACCCGTGCTCACTGGGGGTGTACAGACTCCGGGAGGGGCCCCTTACGGCCCAAGTGCAATATCAAGCCACCTCGTGGCATCAAATATAGGCCCTCGGCCTCATATCAGTCAAGCCACCTCGTGGCTTATATAAAGTATCTCAGGCCTTCGGCCTCATATCAGTCACAAGCCACCTCGTGGCATATAAAGTATCTCGGGGCCTCATAACACTTAGTATATCCTCACATCTGGCCCTCGGCCGCACTCAGTCAGAAAATCATCACAAGCCCCTCGGGCATAGTAAAACCTTAGTTCTCAGCCCAAAAATATCATTAAAATATTATTTAAGTCTCAAAATTGAGTAAAAGTGGCTGAGTTGTAAAATAGTGGAAAACAGCATGACTGAGTTCAAGTAATAAGTCAAAATAGTGAGAAAACAGTGATAAAAATCCCCGAAGGGTTCAAACAAATGGCACGAAGCCCAAATATAGCAATCAGCCCAAATCATGATGATAACAAATAAGTTTCAGTCAAATACGCGGTAAAAATCATCAATCGGGACGGACCAAGTCAAAATCCCCAGTAGTAAACGACCCCACGCTCATCATCGAGCGCGTGTCTCACCTCAATATAGCACTACGATGTACAATCCGGGGTTTCAAACCCTCAGAACATCATTTACAATCACTACTCACCTCGGACCGACTAAATCCCTAGCCCGCGACGCCTTTGCCCCTCGAATTGGCCTCCACGTGCGTCGAGTCTATCCAAAATCAGAATGAATACGTCACAATATGCTGATGGGACAAAGCCCAAGCGAAAACAATTGAAAAATACCAGAAATTCCGAAATTAGCAAAACCCGAGCCTCGGGCCTACTTCTCAAAGTTCAGAAATTTTCACATCAATGGGTTTCTTATCTCCCAACGAGTTCATACATATCAAAAGTTCTCAAATCCGACCCCAAATGGTCCTCCAAATACCCAATTAGAATTTCAAAATCCCAAGCCCTATTTCTTCCATTTTTAGCAAGACTTCAATGAATTTCTAGGTGGATTTCACATATAAACGAGTTTTAGGTCTGAAATTCTTACCTCTAATAGATTCTCCTTGAATCCCTCGTTAATTTCCTTTAAGAATTTCCAAAAATGAGCAACTATGGGTGAAAATATACCCAAAATCGCGGACAAGAAGACTTAAAAACATTCTGTCTACGCAAGTCGCATGTGTGAAATGCGACCTATTTCCAGGAAGAAAATTGCAGTACCAGCCTTCGGTAAATCGCTCATAACTTTCTGTACAAATGTCCAAATGATAAATGGTTTATCTTTCTGGAAACTAGATTCAAAGGGATAACACTTTCATGTTTTGATCATCTCATAATTCCTTATATATTGCAAGATATAAGCTTCCAAAGTCGGTCCTGTGCAGCAGAAATTTCTGCCATGCACACTGCCTGAAAAATAACAGCACTACCTGACTTCGGTTAATCTATCGTAACTTTCTGTATATATGACCAAATGATAAATGGTTTATATTTCTGGAAACTAGAATCAAAGGGCTACAACTTTCATGTTTTGATCATCTCCAAATTCCTTATAGATTGCGAGATATAAGCTCCCAAAATAAGCTCTGTGTAGCAGAAATTTCTGCGATGCACCAGCAGTTAAAACGACCTAGAACTGTCCGAAAGCACTCCGAAACTCACCCAAGCCATTCGGGACCCCATCCGAATATACCAAAAAGTCCTAAATCATATTATGAACTTAGTCGAGGCCTCAAATCACATCAAACAACGCCTAAGAAACCCGAATCATACCCCAATTCAAGCCTAATGAAACTAACAAATTCCAACTTCTACATTCGATGCCAAAACCTATCAAATCGAGTCCGATTGACCTCAAATTTTCCAAACAAGTGATAAATGACATAAAGAACCTATGAATATTTTCAAAACTGGATTCCGACCCCAATATCAAAAGGTCAACTCCACGGTCAAACTTTCCAAAAATCTTCCATTTTCCAACATTCGCCAAAATGCGTTGAATTGTCCTACGGACTTCCAATTTCAAATCCGGACATACGCCTAAGTCCGAAATCACCATACAAACCTATAGCAACTCTCGGAATTCCATTCCGATGCTCGGATAAAAATCTCTCCTAACAACCGGAAATCGCCAAAATACTAACTCCACCAATTCAAGCCTAATTCTACACCGGACCTCCAAACCAATTCCGATCACACTCCTAAGTCATAAATCACCTCCCGAAGCTAACGAACCATCGGAAGTCACATCCGATACCTCTAACTCATAAGTCAACATCCGGTTGACTTTTTCAACTTAAACCTTCTTAAAAGAGACTAAGTGTCTCATTTCTTACCAAATCGACTCCGAACGCAAACTACTCAACTCGATCACATAAATCACGGATAACGAAGCATAATGAAGCAGAAATGGGGGAAACGGAGTGGTAACTCATGAGACGACTGGCCGGGTCGTCACATCCTCCCCAACTTAAACAAACGTTCGTCCTCGAACGAGTCAAGAAACATACCTAAAGCCTCAAATAAGTGAGGATATCTGCTCTGCATCTCCAGCTCGGTCTCCCAGGTAGCCTCCTCCACGGGCCGACCTCTCCACTGCACTTTCACTGAAGCTATATCCTTTGACCTCAACTTCCGAACCTGACGACCCAAAATAGCCACTGGCTCCACATCATAGGTCAAATCATCATCCAACTGAACTGTGCTGAAGTCCAAAACATGAGACGGATCCCCAATATACATTTGGAGCATAGAAAGATGTACCGGGTGCACACTCGACAAGATGGGTGGCAAAGCAAGCTCATAAGCCACCTCCCCAATCCTCCGAAGCACCTCAAATGGCCTAATGAACTGAGGACTCAATTTCCCTATCTTGCCGAATCTCATAACACCCTTCATGGGCGAAACCTGCAGCAAGACCTTCTCACCAACCATGTAGGACACATCTCGAACCTTCCTATCAGCATAACTCTTTTGCCTCGACTGCGCTGTACGAAGCCTCTCCTAAATTACTTTCACCTTATCTAGAGCATCCTAAACCAAATCAGTCCTCAATAGCCTAGCCTCGCCGGGCTCGAACCAACCAACTGGAGATCTACACCGCCTCCCATACAAAGCCTCATACGGAGCCATCTGAATACTCGACTGGTAGCTGTTGTTATAAGCAAACTCTGCAAGCGGTAGAAACTCATCCCATGAACCTCTAAACTCAATAACACATGCACACAACATGTCCTCTAATATCTGAATAGTACGCTCAGACTGCCCGGCCGTCTGCGGATGAAAAGATGTGCTCAACTCCACTTGAGTACCCAACTCTCTTTGCACGGCTCTCCAAAACTGCAAAGTAAACTGAGTACCTCTATCTGAAATGATAGAAACTGGGACACCATGCAGCCAAACAATCTCCTGGATATAAATCCCTGCCAACCGCTCTGAAGAATAGGTAGTACACACAGGAATGAAGTGCGCGGACTTGGTCAGCCGATCCACAATCACCCAAATAGCATCGAACTTCTTCAAAGTCCGTGGAAGTCCAACAACAAAGTCCATAGTGATCCACTCCCACTTCCACTCGGGAATAGCCATCTGCTGAAGCAAGCCACCCGGTCTCTGATGCTCATATTTTACCTGCTGACAGTTGAGACACCGAGCTACAAATCCCACAATATCTTTCTTCATTCTTCTCCACCAATAGTGCTTTCTCAAGTCCTGATACATCTTCGCGGCACCCGGATGAATGGAATACCGCGAGCTATGGATCTCCTCCAGAATCAACTCCCGAAGCCCATCCACATTGGGCACACAAATCCAGCCCTGCATCCTCAACACTCCATCATCGCCGATGGTCACATCTCTGGCATCATCATGCTGAACTCTGTCCCTAAGGACAAGCAAATGCGGATCGTCATACTGGCGCCCTCTGATGCGATCATATAAGGAAGACCGAGAAACCACACAAGCCAACACCCGACTAGGTTCCTAAATATCTAATCTCACAAACCGATTGGCCAAGGCCTGAACATCAACTGCAAGGGGTCTCTCCCCTACTGGAACATATGCCAAACTCCCCATACTCACTGCCTTTCGGCTCAAAGCATCGGCCACCATATTGGCCTTTCCCGGATTGTACAATATAGTGATATCATAATCCTTGAGCAACTCCAACCATCTCCGCTGCCTCAAATTAAGATCCTTTTGCTTGAACAAATGCTGAAGGCTGCGATGATCAGTAAACACCTCACAAGATACGCCATACAAGTAATGTCTCCAAATCTTTAATGAATGAACTATGGCAGCCAGCTCCAAATCACGAACGGGGTAGTTCTTCTCATGGGGCTTCAACTGACGAGAAGCACAAGCAATAACTCTACCCTCCTGCATCAATACACAACCAATCCCAACTCTCGAAGCATCACAATACACGGTATATGAACCTGAAACTGATGGCAAAACCAATACTGGAGCTGTGGTCAAGGCTGTCTTGAGCTTCTGAAAGCTCTCCTCACACTCGTCCGACCATACAAATGGAGCACCTTTCTGAGTCAATTTGGTCAAGGGCGATGCAATAGATGAGAATCCCTGAACAAACCGGCGATAATAGCCTGCCAACCCAAGAAACCTATGAGTCTCTGTGGCTGAGGACGGTCTAGGTCAACTCTGAACCACCTCTATCTTCTTTGGATCAACCTGAATATCATCGCTGGACACTACGTGACCCAAGAAAGCCACTGAACCGAGCCAAAACTCACACTTAGAGAATTTTGCATAAAGCTTCTCCTCCCTCAATCTCTGCAATACAACTCGCAAATGCTCCGCGTGCTCCTCCTGACTACGTGAGTACACCAAAATATCATCAATGAATACTATAACGAACGAATCTAGATAAGGCTGAAATATACTGTTCATCAAATGCATGAACGCTGCTGGGGCATTGGTTAGCCCAAAAGACATAACAAGAAACTCATAGTGACCATATCTAGTTCTGAAAGCAGTCGTAAGAATATCTGAATCCCTGATCTTCAACTGGTGATATCCCGAATGGAGATCAATCTTGGAGAACACTCGCGCTGCTTGAAGCTGGTCAAATAAATCATCAATGCGAGGCAAAGGATATTTTTTCTTAACTGTTACCTTGTTCAACTGCCTATATCGATGCACATTCTCATGGTGCCATCCTTCTTCTTCACAAACAGAACTGGCGCACCCCAAGGTGACACACTAGGCCGAATGAACCCCTTATCTAGGAGTTCCTGAAGCTGCTCCTTCAATTCTTTCAACTCTACTGGTGCCATATGATATGACAGAATAGAAATGGGCTGAGTGCCCGGCACCAGGTCAATACCAAAATCAATATCCCTGTCCGGTGGTATGCTCGACAGGTCTGCAGGAAATACATCGGGAAAATCCCTCACAGTTGGAACAGAATCAAGCTAGGAGTCTCAGCTCCAACATCCCTCACAAACGCTAGATATGAAAGGAAACCCTTCCCAACCATACGCTGGGCCTTCAAGAACGATATCACTCTACTAGGAACATAATCAGTCACACCACGCCACTCAATCTGCGGTACACCCGGCATAGCCAAAATGACTGTCTTAGTATGACATTCTAGAATAGCACGATACGGAGATAATCAATCCATGCCAAAAATGACATCAAAATCCACCATGCTCAATATCAATAGGTCCACTCGTCTCTTCAGACCCCCAATAGTCACCATACATGACCGGTACATACGGTCTACAACAACAGTATCGCCCACCGGGGTAGACACATGAACAGGTAAAGCAAGAAACTCCCGGGGTGTACCTAAATAGTGAGCAAAATATGAGGACACATAAGAATAGGTGGAACCGGGATCAAATAATACAGAGGCATCTTTGTGGCAGACTGAAACAATACCTGTAATGACAGTATCTAAAGCAATGGCATCTGTCCTGCCTGGAATAGCATAGAAACAAGCTTGGCCACCACCTGATCGACCTCCCCCTCTGGGGCGACCCCTGGCTGCCTGACCTCCACCCCTAGTTGGCTGGGCGGGTGGTAAAGTAACTGGAGCAGACGTTGAGGGCTGATCCCTCTGCCGAGATGAACTAGCACCACGATGAGGACACTGCCTCCACATGTGGCCCATCTCGCCACACTCATAACAGCTCCCTGGTGCTGGAGAAGAGGACTGAAGGGAACCCCTCACACTGGAGTGTCTAGCAGATGCACTCGGTATGGAAGAACCCTGGGCTGACAGAGCACGAGCTGAACTCTAAGCTGGAAGGGCACTGAGTGATGATTGGCCCTGCTGCGACCCATGATAACCACGACCTGAAGATGCCCTGCGATACTCTGGACGGGCTGATTGAGCAGGCCTGAAAGAACGACCTCTACCATGCTGAAACTGGCCCCTCGAAGGAGTACCACTATAACTGCCCGATCCTCGAGGCCTCTTAGCCTCCCTCTCCTCTCGCTCCTGACGACGAACCGTCTCAATCTCGCGAGCGATATCAACCACCTCCTCGAACGTAGCACCTAACACTCTCTCTCTGGTCATAAGAATACGGAGATAATAGTTAAGGCCATCAACAAATCTCCTGATCCTCTCACGATCTGTCGGAAACATCCAGACGACATGATGAGCCAACTCAGGAAACCTCGACTCATACTATGACACAGTCATATCCCCCTGTCACAACCACTTGAACTGTCTACGCAGCTCTCTCTGCGGGACTGCGGTACATACTTCTCCAAGAAAAGAGCGGAGAACTGCTGCCAAGTAAGGGGCGCTGCACCAACCGGCCTACGTCTCTCATACGCCTCCCACCAAGTGAAGGCAGCTCCAGAAAACTGAAAGGTGGTAAATGCCACACCACTAGACTCAAGAATCCCTGCTGTACGGAGCATCCGCTGACACTTATCAATAAAACCCTGGGCATCCTCTCCCTCAGCACCACTGAATGACGGAGGCTAGAGTCTGCCAAACCTCTCGAGACGACGCTGCTCATCATCCAACATAACTGGTACCATGAACTCCTAGGCTGATGCAATCGGCTGGGCTGGAGGTTCCCCCGGCGTCTGAAGTCCCTGCACTACTTGCTCAGGTGTGCGAGCAGCGGGGGTCTGATTGCCTCCCCCCGCCTGTGAAGTAGCTATTGCTATGGTGGATGAAACTGCCTGAGCCAGGCCAGTGCAAACAGATAAGATCTGAGCCAAGGCCTCCCGAAGACCCGGAATCATGATGGGCACAGCTGCTGCCTAAACTGGTGCTGCTGGAGCCTGATCCTGAGCTGGGGCAGCTGGTGGATCAACAGGTGCTGCCCTCGCTGCTCTGCCTCTGCCACGACCACAACCGCGTCCACGGCCTCTGGTGGCCTCAGTGGGTGGCACTGGTGGTCGTTCACCTTGTCCGGTAGCTCGCGTCCTCACCATCTGTGAGAGAATAGGATAACAGAAGTTTAGTGCTCGGATCAACAGGTTCGCACGACAAGAATTTCAAGAATACGAAGTTTTTCCTGAAAGGTTCCGCAGCCTCTCAAGGATAAATACAGACGTCTCTGTACCGATCCGCGAGACTCTACTAAACCTGCCCATGACTCGTGAGACCTATGTAACCTAGGCTCTAATACCAACTTGTCACAACCCTAACCCCGAACCCCGTCGTGTGGCGCCTCTCGTGAAGACAAGGCCAACCAATTTAACCAAAATCTCATTTTAAGCAATTAATCAACATAAAAAACAATATAAGCATGACTTAATAGCAATAATTCGCGAAAATATAGCTAACCATAATAGAAACCATCCCGACACAGCCCAAACCGGGGTGTCACAAATCATGAGCAACTATGGATCCTGATAACAAGTCTACTAAATACAATATCTGGCACAACTGTTTGAAGAGCATAGAAACAACAAGACAAGAGAGATACGGGGCTGCGGACGCCAACAGTTAGCTCGTAGTCTCCGAATCACCGCCTGGATGGGAGGAGTCAGCACTCTGGAGTGGAATCAACAACGCCTGAATCTGCACACATGGTGCAGGGAGTAATGTGAGTACTCTGACTCAGTGAGTAATAAATATAAATAACGACTGAAAGTAAGAAAGCACGTAAATCACAAGGCATTCTATAAGGAAGCAATAAAACATCATTTGAAAACAGTAAATCTGTGAGAAATGAAGTAAAATCTCTTTATCAACAATTCCGTCCCTCAGGCAATATCGCAGAACAGTACCAGCCCCTCGGGCTCAAATCTCAGAACAATACCAGCCCCTGGGGCTATCACATGGAATAGTATCAGCCCCTCGGGCTATCACCTAGTACAATATCAGCCCCTTGGGCTATATCTCACATCACAATGGGTACCCGCACTCACTGGCGGTGTACAGACTCCGGGAGGGGCCCCTTACGGCCCACATTATCAAGCCACCTTGTGGCATCAAATCCAGGCCCCCGACCTCATATCAGTCAAGCCACCTCGTGGCTTATATAAAGTATCTCAGGCCCTCGGCCTCATATCAGTCACAAGCCACCTCGTGGCATATAAAGTATCTCAGGACCTCGGCCTCATATCACTTAGTATATCATCACATTTGGCCCTCGGCCGCACTCAATCAGAAAATCATCACAAGCCCCTCGGGCATAGTAAAACCTTAGTTCTCAGCCCAAAAACATCATTAAATTATTATTTAAGTCTCAAAACTGAGTAAAAGTGGCTGAGTTGTAAAATAGTGGAAAACAACATGACTGAGTTCAAGTAGTAAGTCAAAATAGTGAGGAAACAATGATAAAAATCCCCGAAGGATTCAAACAATTGGCACGAAGCCCAAATATAGCAATCAGCCCAAATCATGATGATAACAAATAAGTTTCAGTTAAATACGCGGTAAAAATCATCAATCGGGACGGACCAAGTCAAAATCCCCAGTAGTAAACGACCCCATGCTGATCATCGAGCGCGTGCCTCACCTCAATATAGCACTACGATGTACAATCCGGGGTTTCAAACCCTCAGAACATCATTTACAATTACTACTCATCTCGGACCGGCTAAATCCCTAGCCCGCGACGCCTTTGCCCCTCGAATTGGCCTCCACGCGCATCGAATCTATCCAAAATTAGAGCGAATACGTCACAATATGCTGAGGGGACAAAGCCCAAGTGAAAACAATCGAAAAATACCAGAAATTCCGAAATTAGCAAAACCCGAGCCCCGGGCCTATTTCTTGAAGTTCAGAAATTTTCACATCAATGGGTTCCTTATCTCCCTACGAGTTCATACATATCAAAAGTTCTCAAATCCGACCTCAAATGGTCCTCCAAATACCCAATTAGAATTTCAAAATCCCAAGCCCTATTTCTTCCATTTTTAGCAAGACTTCAATGAATTTCTAGGTGGATTTCACATATAAACGAGTTTTAGGTCCGAAATTCTTACCTCTAATGGATTCTCCTTGAATCCCTCGTTAATTTCCTTTAAGAATTTTCAAAAATGAACAACTATGGGTGAAAATATACCCAAACTCGCGGACAAGAAGACTTAAAAACATTCTGTCTACGCAACTCGCATGTGTGAAATGCGACCTATTTCCAGGAAGAAAATTGTAGTACCAGCCTTCGGTAAATCGCTCATAACTTTCTGTACAAATAGCCAAATGATAAATGGTTTATCTTTCTAGAAACTAGATTCAAAGGGCTACAACTTTCATGTTTTGATCATCTCATAATTCCTTATATATTGCGAGATATAAAATTCCAAAGTCGGTCCTATGCAGCAGAAATTTCTTCCATGCACACTGCCTGAAAAACAACAGCACTACCTGACTTCGGTTAATCTATCGTAACTTTATGTATATATGACCAAATGATGAATGATTTATATTTCTGGAAACTAGAATCAAAGGGATACAACTTTCATGTTTTGATCATCTCCAAATTCCTTATAGATTGCGAGATATAAGCTCCCAAAATAAGCTCTGTGCAGCAGAAATTTCTGCGATGCACCAGCAGTTAAAACGACCTAGAACTGTCCGAAAGCACTCCGAAACTCACCCAAGCCATTCGGGACCCCATCCGAATATACCAAAAAGTCCTAAAACATATTATGAACTTAGTCGAGGCCTCAAATCACATCAAACAACGCCTAAGAAACCCGAATCATACCCCAATTCAAGCCTAATGAAACTAACAAATTCCAACTTCTACATTCGATGCCAAAACCTATCAAATCGAGTCCGATTGACCTCAAATTTTCCAAACAAGTGATAAATGACATAAAGAACCTATGAATATTTTCAAAACTGGATTCCGACCCCAATATCAAAAGGTCAACTCCTCGGTCAAACTTTCCAAAAATCTTCCATTTTCCAACATTCGCCAAAATACGTTGAATTGTCCTACGGACTTCCAATTTCAAATCCGGACATACGCCTAAGTCCGAAATCACCATACAAACCTATAGCAACTCTCGGAATTCCATTCCGATGCTCGGATAAAAATCTCTCCTAACAACCGGAAATCGCCAAAATACTAACTCCACCAATTCAAGCCTAATTCTACACCGGACCTCCAAACCAATTCCGATCACACTCCTAAGTCATAAATCACCTCCCGAAGCTAACGAACCATCGGAAGTCACATCCGATACCTCTAACTCATAAGACAACATCCGGTTGACTTTTTCAACTTAAACCTTCTTAAAAGAGACTAAGTGTCTCATTTCTTATCAAATCGACTCCGAATGCAAACTACTCAACTCGATCACATATAACACGAATAACGAAGCATAACAAAGCAGAAATGGGGGAAACAGGGCGGTAATTCATGAGACGATTGGCCAGGTCGTCACAATTTTCCTTTTTTGAGGTTTCTCCTATTTTGCTTGAGTTTTTCCCTTCTTTTGTTGGAATTTCTCACTTTTAATTTGTGAAGTTTTCTCCCTTTTTTTTTTGGTTTTCCTTCGAATTTGCAGAAGTTCCTTCTTCTCGTTGGATCCTCCTTTTGAACTTGCAGAGTTTTTTTTTTTTTTTTTGAAGTCATGCCTCTAATTGTCTTGAACTTTGCATTTTTTGCCTTTTCATGCTTGTCGCCTTCACTTTGGTCTTCGTCCGAAGTTACACGTTTTCAGTGCGCTCAAGGAGATTCGGACAAGAGAGGGTATTGCTCTTAAGCACAAAGAAAGGGTATGGCCTAAGATATGGTTGTCCAATAAAAAGGCTTAAGGCTCAAAGGGGGAGTAATAGGTATTAATTTCATTTAGTGGGCTTGAAAGGCTCAAACAGGTCAAAGAAGGCCTACAATCCTTTCCTAAAGCAAGCGTTCCTCAGGATTTTGCCTCAACAGACATTCGGCCAAGGTCTAGATCTACAATGTAATGCAATGAATTTTAATCTAGACTTACTACACAATGCACATAAAACGATGAGGTCGGCTTTGCTCTTACCTCAACCGTAAGCATGAGATTTTTCGAGCATCACTAAGGCATAATTGAGAGGTACTACAAGAATCAATGGTTTGCCTAAAGCTGATTCTCTCCATCATACCAATTAACATGTTCTTTCCCATGCACACTCCTCACTGTGTTGGTACTAACCAAGTCAATATTTGATCATTTAGTTTTTTCATCTTTTTTTTTGCCCTTCTTCTCTTCTTCCTCTTGCTTTTTTTTTTTGTTTTGTTTTTTGGGATAAATGGGGCCAAACAGGAGGAAGGGTTCCCTTTTTTGTTGGATTTTTGGATTTTGACTTAATAATTTAATTTTTTTTAAACTTTTTTTTTTAAAACATAAGACCAAACACAAAGGTGCCTATGTATCTCGTTGGAATGGGAATCAAGTCAAGCGTAGTTCAGGAAGATAGAAAGAAAATATTATTAGATTTTCATTTCATTTCATTTTTTTGAATTTTTGAATTAGTCAATTATTTGTGATTTTGATAAAGAGAATTGAATATAAAATAGACTTTGTAGTTACTGTTCCGATGTGATATCGAAGCATTGAATGTTAGACGGGCTTTGGTACCGTTCCAAAGCGATATCAGAGCTTTGAATGTTAGACAGGCTTTGGTACCGTTCCGAAGCGATATCAGAGCTTTGAATGTTAGACAGGCTTTGGCACCATTCCGAGGCGATATCAGAACATTGATAGAAAAGTAAATCTCCACGGGATGGGAGTGGCAAAAATGAAAATTTGAATCTCCACGCGGTGGGAGGATTCGACGGGGTATAGTATCGTTCCGATGCGATGTCGGTGCATGGATAAAAAAGTAAAATTTGAATCTCCACGCGATGGAAGGATTCGATGGGTTGTAGTACTGTTCCGATGCGATATCAGAGCATGAACAGGAAAGTAAAATGAATCTCCACGGGATGAGGGGATTTGACGGGCTGTAGTACCATTCCGATGCGATATCCGAGCATTGACAGGAATGTAAAATCTCCACGCGATGGGAGAGACAATAATTGAAATTTTCGCACGATGGGAATGGATGAAATGTAAAATCTCAACACAATGGGAGAGATAGGAATTGAAAATATTTGCACGATGGGAGTATTATTTGGTTTTTGAAAAATGAGATCGAACCCGAGAAGGGTCCTTGACTGATAATTTTTTGAAAAATATGACCGAACCCGAAGTTTGCCTACGTATCTCGTCGAAATGAGAATCATGCCAGGCGTAGTCCGGGAAGATAAGAGATGAAGGGAGACGTTTTGGATTTCTCTTTTTTTTCTTTTGAATTTCTTCAAGGAAGGGAGGACTTTTTTGATTTTAATATTGATCTCTTAGAGGGAGACTTCTAAAGAAGCAACGGAGGAAGATATATATATGATTATATTTTTTGACTTTTGGAAATGATCTTTTCGCAAAGATCTTTGGTCAACTGTGACCCAAATGGCCAGACTTGACTGATTCGTCCAGTGAAGGACGAGAAAAATTAGACTCATTATAGGTTGCCTACGTATCTTGACACGAGGTCAAGAATCATGTACGCGTAGTTCGTGAAGGGTGGAGAGTATGAAGTGTATGTTTTCAACACTTCTTTTAGTCTCCTAGTTCAAAGAATTGTAGCTAACTATATTAGTTGCATCAAATATATGTACGAAATGCAAAGTCATAGACAAACTCAAAGCAATGCCTCGTGTACCCATAATTGGGTACGGTATCTCTGAAGTTGAAGTGACTCCATCCAGAAGATGTGGCCCAATTGCTCATTTGAACAGTTGCTTCGATGGCTCCTGACTGTTTGTGAGACAGTTATTATGGTTGTCTCTCAATTTGATTGTAGAGATATTTTGTTGCGACCTTCCAACTGTCCACAAAAACCTTTAGGTGATTGTTGGCTATTAGCTGGGGCGATAATCTGATCAAGATATAAAAATATTGTGAGAATAGTGTTGTCATAAAATGATGAAATTAAGAAGTGATTGTACAACTAACGCTCCCCTAATTGTTCGATTGATGTTCCACAATGTCTGATGCCGATTGTTATTTCCTATGTAGTTTCAAGATGATGCACCTTTCAGCTGTCCACAGAATCATTTGATGATCATCCCCGGTTAACAACCGGGAAAGATGTTCTGATCTTAATATAAAAAAGTGATGAGAGCCGCGAAGTCATAAAAAATGACAGAGTTCATTGTAGAACTATTTCTCCCCTGATTATCTGACTGATGTTCAGTCTGACGTCGGTTGCTATTTCCCGTGCAATCTCCAGGATGTAACGATCCGACCGATCGTTTTGAGCTCTAGCATTTGTGGCATTTTGAGCCTTTTGGTAAGTTTTTATGAGGTATTGGGACTTGTTGGTGTGATCGGACGGGATCCCGGGGGACCTCAGGTGAGTTTCAGATTGGAATTGATCGAAATTTGAAGTTGAGGAATGCTGGTTTTGGCCAATTGCTGGTGCAATCACACATGCGGAAAAATTTCCACAGATGCGACTCCGCAGAAGCGGCTAGGCTAGCGCAAAAGCAGATTTTTGCTGGGGGAAGGCTGAGACCACAGATGTGGCCGAGTGTCCGCAGACGCGGAACCGCACCTGCGGATGAGGCGTTGTAGAAGCGACATCGCAGAAGCGAGGATGGGGTCGCAGAAGCAATTGGAGGTGATCAGGGTAGAGGTCGCAGGTGCGAAGCAATTCCCGCACTTACCTGATCGCAGATGCGGTGCTTGGAGCGCACAAGCGGGCAGGGGATATTGGGCGTAACTTCGCAGAAGCGTGGATTTCGCCGCTGAAGCGATGCCGCAGAAACGGCCAAGCTGATCGTAAAAACGGAAGGTCGTCTGGGCAGAGGTGTTCTTTTAAAAGTGGGATTTGACCCATTCTCTTTCATTTTCACTTGGTTGGGGCGATTTTGGAGAGCTTCAAGGGGAGATTTTCTTCAAGCAAACCAAGGTAAGTGATTCCCACCTATTACAAGTTAAATACATGGTTTGTATATGGATTTAAACATGAAATTAGTAAAAATTTAGGATATTGGTGGAAAATCTAGAATTTGGTATTTTGGGTTTTGACCACGAAATTGGACATGGAATTAGAATCAAATTATATATTTGAGCTCGAGTGTTATGGGTAAAGTTTATCTTAAAAAATGTCGGAATTCGGGCACGTGGGCCTGACGGTTGACTTTATCGAATTTTTGAGCAGAGTTGGGGGTTGTTATTAATTGATTAATTATGGGCAATTTGTGAATTTGCACATTTATTTGACTAGTTTTGGAGAGACGGACATCGATTTGAGGTGTGTGAGAGGTGTTGGAGATGGTTTTGGAACTTCTAAGCAAGGTAAGTCTTCTGTCTAACTCTGTGAGGGGGAAACTACCCCTAGGTGATGTTGTTATGTGCTACTTGTTGCAGGGTCTACGTATACACGAGGTGATAAGAGTCCGTACATAGATAGATTCATGTTATGTCGGGGTAGACTAAGGCTCCCACCATGCTATAACTATACTATTTGATTAGTCTCTTGCCTATTAAATTCCTTTATTTTACGTTGCGACTTGAGACTAGACTTGTGTAGAGTGATAGACTTGCTATTATAGAGATTCGACGTGCTTCATGACTAGCCGCGAAATAATTATACTCCTCATACGAATTTCTCCCGCGTTATGCATTCTCATCGAAAGGTATCCCTTAAAATTTATAATTCACACGCCTATTCGTGAGTGGGGTCAAGGACCCGTCAAAGCTTCTTATTCTAATGGGATCGGGCCATTCCCCTTGGCAGCATAATAGATACATCTATGGGTCGTGTAGTTCGACCCTCGGCAGTGCGCACATTATAATGGGATCGGGCCGTTCGCCTCGGCAATAAAAATAGATGTATCTATGGTTCACATATTATGATGGATCGGGCTGTATGCCTCGACATTTCTATTAAATACTCTTATGAAATCGTGCGTAATAATTAGCAAGAAGCCAGTATATCTGTGAGTTTTCCTGATTTGAACTGTGACGACCTAAGAGGTCCATTATATATATACTCCGATTAAGGAGGTAACTACTAGCTGAGAGCTTGAGCTATTGCTGAGAGGAGAAATGTACCACGTATTTACACTTATTATTTCGTTTATTTACTCTGACTCACATTTGTTTACTTCTACTGTATCTGTCTTATTGGACTACTAGTAAGTGCCGATGTCGACCCCTCGTCACTACTTCTCTAGGGTTAGGCTAGATACTTATTGGGTACGCATTGATTTACGTATTCATGCTACACTTTCTGCACTTATTGTGTAGGTACATATATGTCTGGTGGTCTTTTGGGCGCAGAGGCGTGGCTATTGCGGGTACTTTACTGTGAGCTGCATTTCATGTTACGATCAGCAGCCTGTAGAGTCTCCATCAGAGTTATTTATAGTCTCCTGTCTAATTTGTATTCCAGACAGATGTTGCATTTTATTATATTTTCTAGTTGATGCTCATGCACTTGTGACACCGGGTTTTGGGGGTTCCTACAAGTTGTTCATCATTTTAGTTCGTGTAAATATTATCATTCACCCTGTAAATTATATTTCATACTATTTAATTAGTGAAAATTATTATTTTAAAATTTCTAAAATGAGTAAGTAAGTTGATAGATTAGCATTGGCTTGTCTGACGGCGGTGTCAGGTGCCATCACGACCTTTACCGAATTTTGGGTCGTGACAGCTTGGTATTAGAGCTTGGGTTCACGTAGGTCTCACAAGTCATGAGAAAGTCTAGTAGAGTCTTCCGGATCGGTGCAGAGACGTCTGCACTTATCTTCGAGAGGCTACAGGGCTGTTAGGAGCACTTCTTTTCTTGATTCCTCTTCGTGCGATTTGATTCCATTGGAGCTTATGCCTCCATTTCCTTCCTACTCAATCTTATGCGACGTGGAGCTCTTGTTATAAATTGGACATCGAGGAGTTGTAGCGGTACTATAGACGTGGTACATGATGTTTCTCCCTGCGTATTCGGCCAGGCCATTATCATCGCTTTGTGGAAGGGTGTTCTATCGTTTCAGCCCAGTATCTGTAGTTCCTATGGTTTCGAGGCTATGCACAAATTATTATGATGTTCATCCATTTTTATCACGCAGTGTTAGTGTAATGGTAGGGTGCTTGTTTATGTGTCGAGGCAGTGAATGAGTCAAAAGGAGGATTTCTCAGTGCATGGTTTAGAGGTTCAGCATTCAACTCTAGTAAAGGAAATGCAATCAGACTATGGATGTTCAGACTTTAGTTGATGGAGTAACAAGACTTGATATTTTCGAGCGTGGTGGAATTCTCATTTGTGATGGTGGAGTCGTCTGTCCTTGTTTGAATGCATTAAGGTTCGCCGGTGTTATGGTCTTCATTGATTTGCCTTCGAATATTGTGAAATGGTGCCTGAGAAGCGGTTGTCAGAGATAGTGGTGTGTAGCGGTTCAGAATCGAATTGGTAATTCTAATGTTGATGGCTCGAGAAAGATGATCTTCCAGTAGGTTTGGAGTTGGTAGAAATTTATTAGTTCAGGTACTACAGAGATGGGTTTGACTTGAGGCAGCATTTGGGCAGCGAAGGATGAGGAAGGACATGGTTGAATTGCTAGCTGGTCTAGTATGGAAAGCAAATGTCGAGAAGTTGCTTAAAGGAGATGGTTTCGCCGAATTAAGAGTGGTAGATTAGCGTATGGATTCCATGGAAGGATGGCCGAGTGCCTTGAGAAAGTTTAGAGCGGTTTGGAAATCATGATGGAAGGTGATTTGGTCTACGGATTTTATTTGGGATGGTGGCTACTGTATCGAGGAAGATTGGATATGGCAGAAAGGAGTTTGCTTGAAATGAAGAGGGGTGTGAAGATTTGATTAACGTTACGAATGCAACATAACTTTCAGTTTGGAAGGTGTTGTTGAACTTTCAGTTGATGTCAACAGGGAAGGAACAAACTTGTACAGCTGGTGGACGAGCATGGACTTAGGAGGTTTTACTGAACTTGTGGTAGTTGTACCCGGTGCAGCATCGTTGGAAGATGTCGGCATGGAATACCATAGGTGAGTTATCTCCAGTGAGCAAGTTAGCGGTTGCGTGATGTTGATTAAGCTTCTGCGAAGAATACTACCTTGCTACCCGGTAAGAGGTCGAAATGTGATTGTGACTAATGATTTAGAATGTTCATGAAAAGCTTAACAATAGACTTTGAGAAATTTGGCGGGTTAACGATACATGATCATGGTAATTGAGAAAGAGGAAATCGTTGTGGGCTCTACATTATGTAATGGTAGCTTAAAGTTAAGTGGGGGATCCCCGCTGTCTACGATTGGATCGCGTGGTTGTCTGCTTGTGCGGTTTCTGGTTATCGATGCATTGGTGGATTATTTATGACTAAGAAAAGAAGACATCAGGTCTGATTTGAGCAAGAAACCTGATGAATGTGTGCCATACTTTGTCTTATCGATTCAGGTGCAAGTTTTGGGAAGACTCAGAGTTTATGTTTCTTGTGGGTGTAGGGTACAAGGAAAGGAATTCAGCCGGTTGCTTCTTTGAGAGGGTGTTCATGTGATGGAGAGCGTTGGAGTTTTTTTATATTCGGGACTAGGTAAGAGTGGGTGGCTCTCAACAACGGTCCTAGTGGGTTCAAGAATTAAAGTGCAGTGCCTAAGGATTTTGGGTCCGTTGTGTGGTTAAGGACCGAGTTTTCGCAGTGGATTGCAAACGGAACTTGGAATGTTCTATGTTATCATCGGGTATGCAGTGTAGTATTGGAGTAAAAGAAGCAATAGCTTTGAATTCGCAGAAGGTCTTGCAGAATGGGTGTACTAGTTGGAGATGCTATTTTGTGCGTAAGGAGAGTATGAGATGTTTTATGAGTATTGAGATGATGTGATCTCGTGATGCAAGTCACTCGAGATGAGTGACGATTTGGTTCGTCACGTTTCTGAATTTAGCTATTATTATTTCTAAGGCAAGTCGAGAGTAAATTGGAAGAAGTTGAGTCGGTTAGTAATGGCTGAGTCAGCATGATTGTGGCAAAAATCAGTTCCTTCAGCGTGTGAAGTTATACATGTGGTTTGTGTTTGTACGCGCAGGCTTGACAGCTACCACAACTTGATTGATTTGAGAGGTATTTGATTCAAATTGCCTTGTGGTGTAAATGGATTCCGGAGGAGTCATGGCAGTTTAGATCATGACTTGATGTTTGTATTTTCAGCGGTTTGGGAATTCAGTTGTGTGTTACATTGGCTCTTCGAAAATGAGCTAAGTGAAAGGTTTCTAGCCAATGAAGTGTTTATTCTATTGGTAGTTCAGGGATTATGATGAATTCGTGTATTCTCGCATAGCGGCATGATAGGCGCAATGAACAGCATGAGAAATTGAAAGTTAAGGATCAAGGTTGCGGTTCGGTGTTGACAAGAATATCACGAGCTCGGATGAGCAGGGGAGAATTCAGATGTTCAGAGTAAGCTTGCATTTTATTTAGTGTCACCTGAGAACGACGTTATGTGTAAGAGGCTTGGTGTATTGATTTGCAGATTCTTGATTTGGTTTACAGAATTAGAACGATTGGTGGTATGGATGTGCAGACTCTGGTACCTGGTGCGAAGGGTCATGGGAGAGTATCTCACGGGGAAATCTGTATAAGTGTGACATGTTAGTTACTTGATTGTAAAAGATTGAAACCAACTATGGAGATTATGGTACTATCGTTAATGAGAGAGTTTATGCCTGAAAGGCGCTCTATTCCTTTGGTTATGAACTGTGGGAGTTGTTCCAGATTGAGATGGATTGATTATATGAGTAGCTTGTGGTGTTATATGAGTAGGAGGGCTCTCGAGATGCAGGTCATTTATCGTTCCTTAGTTGTGCTTGGGTTTTGTAGCTTATGGATCTATCCGTCTCCCCAGGGTGGTATTTTCGCACTTGGCGTGCTTGTGGTCGATATTCATTATTTCATAGGTATAAGTTATGGCTTGATGGGCATTTCCCTATTTATTGTTATGTGTGGATCGGGTGGCACGCCGCCACGGGTATGTTGTTTGGATCAAGTTGCACGCCGCAACGTTATCATGTTTGGATCGGGTTGCATGCCGTAATGGTATCATGTATGGATCATGCTGCATGCTGCAACAGTAAGATGTTGAGTACAGTTCCCTATATCTATTCTTGTGTATTTCGTTTCTCATTCTCTGAGAAGGGTTCATAGTGTCAGTTTGACCGTCTTATTCGTTATACGGGCTGGATAGTTCCTTTCCAGAGTTAGTTCTTCCTTATGTATCACATTTGAGTTTGTAGCTTGTTGGAGTATTGTGGGCGACATATAAGATTTTTGGCAGTGTCTGAGATGGCTTATTGCCTGAGCAGCTTGTACTGGGTGAGACGAGGTTATTGGACCTATGACCAGTGCAATCAGATTTATATAAGGTACATTAAAGAGAAAATATCATTATTCAGTCAGAATGAGGTAATGGTCCTAGCAGGAGGAGAGACTGTGTGATTTGTTGATTCGGCATGCGGTTATTAGTTTTTACACATCTCTTCCATCGTGGCAGTATTATGAGAGTTGGAACTGAGCGTATATGTGTTATGAGGTATGCTTCGGGCACCGGGTCAGTGAAAATTACAACTGTTGTGCTTAGAGGAGGTTGCCCTGGGCAAATGAGTTATGCGGTGCATTGTGTGATGTCAGCATGGGTGCATGATTATGTGTGAATTCAACATGTGGAGATTTGTACGGTATTCGTATTATTAGAATTAGGTCTTGTAGAGAAATTCGGAGGTTGGAATTTGGTTCTAAGGCTTATTGACTAAATAGAACGGAGGATCCTCAGTCTGGCATGAGCTAATGTGCTCACATGGATTGTGGTGGCACGAGGTGCTAAATAGTGATTTCGGACAACCCTGGAGCAGTCCTAGCACGTTCGAGGACGAACGTATGTTTAAGTGGGGGAGAATGTAACGACCCAACCGGTCTTTTTGGGCTCTAGTGCGTCGTTCAGCGGTTTGAGGCCTTGAGTAGCTTCACTTCAGGTATTATGACTTGTACGTGTGGTTGGAATTGAATTTCAGGAAGTTCGGAGTTGACTCGAAAGAAAATTCTTATTTCGGAATCTTTAAGTTGGAAGAATTGTTTAAGGTTTTACTTTTGAGTAAACGACCACTGAATCGGGATTTGAAGGTTCCAATAGATTCGTATGATGATTTCAGACTTGGCTTATGTTCGGGTTGAGTATCGGGTGGTCCAGGAGTATTTCGTTGTCTATTATAGAAAGTTGGCATTTTTGGAAATTCAAAATTTCATAAGTTGGTTTGAAGTGGATTTTTATGTTATCGATGTCCGTTTGGAGTTTCGAGCCTTGGAATAGGTTCGTATCGTGATTTGTGACTTGTGCGTAAAGTTTCGCGTCATTCCGGAGTGTTTTTATAGGATTCAGATGCGTTCATTGAAGCTTGAAAGTTGAGAGGAAGATTTTAATCGTCGATTCATGATTTTTGATATTATTTGTGGAGTTTCGAGCCTTTGGGTAATTTGTATGAGGTATTGGGACTTGTTGGTGTGATCAGAATCCGGGGGGGCCTCAGGTGAGTTTCGGATTGGAATCAGATCGAAATTTGAAGTTGAGGAATGCTGGTTTTGGCCAATTGCTGGTGCAATCGCACCTATGGAAAAGGGTCGCAGATGTGACTTTGCAGAAGCGGCTAGGCTAGTGCAGAAGCGAACTTTTGCTGGGGGAAGGCTGAGACCACATATGCGGTCGAGTGTCCACAGAAGCAGAACCACACTTGCAGGTGAGGCTTCGCAGAAGCGACCTCGCAGAAGAGAGGAAGGGGTCGCAGAAGCAACTGGAGGTGATCAGGGCAGAGGCCGTAGGTGCGAAGCAATTCCAGCAACTGCGTGATCGCAGATGCGGTGCCTGGAGCACAAAAACGGGCTGGGGCCACTAGGCATGACTTCGCAGAAGAGTGAATTTCGCCGCAGAAGCGGCTAAGCTGATCGCAGAAGCGAAAGGTCGTAAGGCAGAGTTGTTCTGTTAAAAGCGGGATTTGGCCCATTTTCTTTCATATTCACTTAGTTGGGGCCATTTTGGAGAGCTTCAAGGGGATATTTTCTTCAAGCAACACAAGGTAAGTGATTCTCACATATTACAAGTTAAATACATGATTTGTATATGGATTTAAACATGGAAATTAGCAGAAATTTGGGATTTTGGTAGAAAACCTAGAATTTGATATTTTTGGATTTTGACCATGAACTGGACATGGAATTAGGAATAAATTATATATTTGAGCTCGTGGTGTTATGGATAAATTTTATCTTCAAAAATTTTGGAATCCGAGCATGTGGGCCCTAGGGTTGACTTTATCGACTTTTCGAGCGGAGTTGGGGGTTGTTATTAATTTATTAATTATGGGAAATACCAATAGATGAGAAAGACTACTTAGGCGCATAGCCACTCCTCTCTGGAAGCTCAGGCCGTAGTTTTGGCAGAAAGAGGAGCTGCTACGCCTCCAGCACTTGTTGCTGGTATAAGTCACCACTCGGTTGTCTCAGATCCAAGGGATTCCTCTTCTGAACAAGAAGAGTAACGACAGGTATAATCGATAGGGGCACTTTTGAGAGTGAGAACTTCGGGCTTTTTTCTTCCAGTCTGTCTTTGGGTTTTGGTATATAGTTATGGATTTGCACATTTATTTGACTAGTTTTGGAGAGATGGGCATCGATTTGAGGTGTGTGAGAGGTGTTGGAGCCGGTTTTTGAACTTCGAAGCGAGATAAATCTCTTGTCTAACTCTGTGAGGGGGAAACTACCCCTAGGTGATGTATTTATTACGTGTTACTTGTTTCCGGGGCTACATACGCACGAGGTGACGAGAGTCCGTACGTAGCTAGATTCATGTTATGTTCGGGTAGACTTAGGTTCCCGCCATGCTATAACTGTACTATTTTAGTTGTCTCTTTCTTATTAAATTTCTTCATTTTACGTTGCGACTTGAGACTAGACTTGTGTCGAGTGACATACTTGCTATTGTAGAGATTCGACGGGCTTCATGACTAGCCGCGAATTAATTATACCCCTCATACGAATTTCTCCCGCGTTATGCGTTCTCATTGAAAGGTTTCCCTTAAAATTTATAACTCACACGCCTATTCGTGAGTCTCAAGGACCCGTCAAAGTTTCTTATTCTAATGAGATCGGGCCGTTCGCCTCGGCAGTATAATAGCTACATCTATGGTTCGTGCCATTTGACCCTCGACATTGCATACATTATGATGGGATCGGGCCATTCGCTTGGCAGGATTATCTATCACACTCTCATGAAAGCGGGCCATTCGCCTCGGCAATAAAAATAGATATATCTATGGTTCACCTATTATGATGAATTGGGCTGTACGCCTCATCATTTCTATAAATACTCTTATGAAATGTTGCATAATAATTAGCAAGAAGCCAGTATATCTGTGAGGTTTCATGATTTGAACTGTGACGACCTATCTGGTGAGGTTCATTATATATATACTCCGATTAAGGAGGTAACTACTAGCTGAGAGCTCGAGGTATTGCTGAGAGGAGAACTGTACTACGTATTTACACTTGTTATTTCATTTATTTACTCTGACTCATATCTGTTTACTTATACTATATCTGTCTTATTGGACCACTAGTAAGTGCCGATGTCGACCCCTCGTCACTGCTTCTCTAAGGTTAGGCTGGATACTTACTGGGTACGTATTGATTTACGTACTCATGCTACACTTGCTGCACTTATTGTGTAGGTATATATATATGTTTGGTGGTCTTTTGGGCACAGAGGTGCGGCTATTGCTGGGATTTTACCGTGAGCTGCATTTCATGTCACGCTCAGCAGCCTGTAGAGTCTCCCTCAGAGTTATTTATATTCTCCTGTCTAATTTATATTCCAGACAGATGTTGCATTTTATTATATTTCCTAGTTGATGCTCATGCACTTGTGACACCGGATTTTGGGGGTTCCTACAAGCTGTTCATCATTGTAGTTCGTGTAAATGTTATCATTCACCCTGTAAATTATATTTCATACTATTTAATTAATGAAAATTATGATTTTAAGATTTCCAAAATGAGTAAGTAAGTTGATAGATCACCGTTGGTTTGCCTGACGGCGGTGTTAGGCGCCATCACGACCTTTCGCGAATTTTGGGTCGTGACACAGGATGATGCACCTTTCAGCTATCCACAGGAACCATTTATGACCATCCCCGTCTATTAGCTGGGGCGATAATCTGATCTAAATATGGAAAAGTGGTGAGAGCAGCGAAGTCATGAAAAATGATGGAGTTGATTGTGGAACTATTACTCCCCTGGTTATTTGACTGATGCTCCAACAAAGTCCAAGGCCTGATGTTATCTCCCATGAAGTCCCAAGATGATGTACTTGCAAATTCAGATGAGAAAATATTAGGGTTCCTCTCAAACAATATTACAAAATTGAGAGGGTGTAGAGTTAGGTTGTGTGGCCAATGATGTAGTTGATTGTGATCAGGAATGCGATGTCGGCATTCCATGATGGTTCCGGAGATGATATTGTCCTTCCTGCGTCCAAAGAAAAATTCTTAGTTTGAGGGAGGGAGATTGATTCGTGTTGACTTAAGGCTTTGCTTGCTCTTCTCTGTGACACTTCTCGAAAGCTGGTTAACAACCTGCCTCTGCAACATAAATGGGTTGACTTGTATTGAATCTTTGTATTTTGGAAAGTGAGAGTGAACACCATGGCTCTGTAGCTAGATGTGTGAAGGAATGATTTGCATCCCGTATGTTGGGATTTAAGTTGAGTGAGGATCAGAGTAAGGTTCGCGTGGTACTTTGATGTTTGGATTTTGGATAAAATTTGGTTGACACTCTCGGAGATTTTTAGGTTGAGAGCATCATGGCACTGTTCCAAAAGAATTGCCCTACTTTTCCATATTGGGGAAATTGTTTTTAAACAATGAGGAGACTGAACCCTTATTTAGGGTTGCCTACATATCTTGCCAGGGCAAGAATCAGGTCAAAACATAGTTCGGGTCAACTACTGGAGTTATGTGGAATTTGTACGGTTGTTAAGAAAGAGTGATTGTTCGGTAAGAAGAATTGTGATGATGAATGAGAATTCTTGGGTGGGTGGATGAAGACTGTTAACGTCTGAAAAAGAGATAGATGGTACCATAGCGCATGGATAGGTCTCAAATGACGGGAGTCAGTGAAAGTATGAGATATGATTGGGAAGAATACGTCAAATCAGGGAAGATGTACCAAGCTAGATTGACGTGTCTTTGAAAGGATGGTAGAACCAAATGATAGTATGATTATGATGGAGGGTCATGAAGACCAGAATGGGTATGTGTATTTGAGATCTTCAAGGTTCAACACTAGTCAACCAAAGTTTAATCAGACAAGGAGAACCTAATAGTGGATAACAAATAAAATGTACAAGTAGCAGATGAAGAATACATGACAATGGGGGCAAAGAAAATATAACAAATATACAAAGAATATGTCGTAAGTAAAGGATAATGCAAGGATTAATTCAGCTAAAGCAAACTTTAAGATTGTTTGTATACAGTGACCTAGGAATTCTAAGAGTAGATTTACCAGATTTGAGCACGAGTTAAGGAAAACTGCAAGATGGTATGTAGTTAACCTCGTGTGCTAATATCTGAAACTAGATAGCTTTGAAATAATGTTTGGAGGGGTGAAAAGACAACCCTCGTGTGACTTGTATGTGATTATGAACGAACAAGAGTCGATAGAAAAGTGATGACAATTTGATAAGGCAATACTAAAAGCACGTGGCAAAGAATATCCAACATGGTTATATGTGAAAGCATATACAACATGGGCACGTATAAAGCATATACAACATGAACATGACAAAGAATATACAGCTTGTAGCGTGTGACCAAAAAAATGTACAGCTTGCAACACATGAAAAATAATATACGACTTGAAGCACATGACAAAGAATACATGACTTGGAGCGTATGACAGAGGATATACCGCTTGAAGCGCATAAAAAGAATAGATTGCTTAAAGCGTGCGACGAAGAATATACAACTTGAAGCACGTGACTTAAAGAATAAAAATTAGAGTATTGGAGAACCTGTAATCCCTCAAGTAATTGATCAAGTTCGCTGTGGTTAGAACATGAAGTATTCTCAGCAGAGTCGCCATGTTGTTGTACCCTATTTTGCACAAGTCAAAACAAACTACAACATATAGTACTCTACAAAGTTATTTTAGGTTTAGAGTTGCCACCTAGTATTTAAGGTATACTAGGACATCTATACTACACTTTATAATGTACACTTAGTTATGATTTATGAAACCGTTGAGATTCTAGGTAAGGGTTCAAATTATCTCAAGGGAGATGTGTTAGACATCCCTCAAGGTCCACAAAATGTGGTTCCGGTGGACTCAATCAAGTAAGAGATGGAAGGTTCAAAAGAATAATTATTTTAATATTTGCAGGAATTATGAAAGTGACTTGAAAAAAAAAAAGATTAACTAAACATGAGTGTCACATGGTAAAAATATAAGTATCTATGTATAGTAAAATATGTATGAAGAATGTGGATATGGTACATGAAAAATTATGTTTTTCGATGGTTTAATAAATATACAAAATATGTTGAGATAAATAAAGTATTATAAATTAATAGGATAAATGTAATAAAAGAATATATTTTAAATATTTGATTTATGTCCAAGGTCATTTTGATAAAGTGAATAAGATACCCAAAAGACATGTTTAAAATAATTGACTAAAATGAGAAGAAAGAAGAATTATATTTGAAAATTATCATATGATTGACTAATGACTTTAAATGATTTATAATAAATGAAAATATATTTTAAAAAAAGTCAATCAAAGAATGAATATAAGTAAAAGATTGAAAGAAGTAGAGAGATATATTAAGCAACCATTTATTCTAAAAAATTGGATTAATTTGATGATACGTAAAGACAACTTATAATTGAAGCTATCATGCCAAACTAAATACCAAATCTATTAACTTAAGAGTGAGAAGGAAAAGAATCTAATATGTCACATGATTATGTTATGCTAAATTCGTTCAAGGGTCGTACTTAGTCAATTGTGGGTTAACAAAATACCATTCACAAGTCAGTTGTTTCAATGAGCATGCTAGTATGAATTATTTACTTTAGGAAAGGATTATGTCATACTATCATCTATGTCCATGACTAATTTAATTAGCTTTTTTTTTTATAGAAACTGAACATATTTATTCATTAAATACTAAGTCATAACAGACGATTGATCCATTGGATCATTACATACTGACGATAGACCGACATGGCAGTAAGGTTACTAAGCTTAACTAATTGTCTACATACATTAACAGACACAAACTTGACATAAACTTCACCAGCTTTGTCTGCCAGTATCCTGGTCGTGACATAAGGTGGTGGGATAGCTAGACGAGTAAGTTTATTGATATTTGAATGCCTTGATGCTTCTTTGGCCAAAAGATGTGCTACTTCATTCCCTTGACGGAAGTTATGTATGATCACCGGCATGACCATTCTAGATACCAGCCACCTGCAATTATTTATAGGAGTGTTATGGGTGACATAGCCATGGTTGATGAAATTAATTACCTGAGTTACATCAGTTTCCACTTCTACTGGATAGAGGTTTTGTTCCGATGTCAATTGAAGGACATGGAAGAGAGCGTGTAGTTCTGTGTGGATGGGTAAATTTTAATAGGTTTTCATTTGAAATCCCATCACCCAATCTCCATTGTTGTTTCTAAAGCATGCCCCCAATTCGACCATGTGTCTCACCATTTTGAAGGCTCCATCTATACTGAGTTTATACCAATGTGTTTAGTAAGGTTGTTCTCTCGCTCTGTCATTAATTTGTATTCTATAGCTTGGTTTAATATAGAGAAAAAACATTAGTTGTTTTATTTATGTTATTGTTATTCCTCGTAATCCATAGATTCCAAATTATGAAAGGGAAAAAGGTACTCCAGTGGATTAGATTAGAAGGTATGCTAGGGTTTAGGTTTCTAATAGTGTCGAGCCAGTGACTGTCACTATTGAATATTGTGCTTGTATTAATACTGATGTCAAGCCATAGTTCCCTTGCTATAGCGCAGTTTAAAAATACATGAGTTATTGTAACGACCCGACCATTGTTTTGCTTTTTAGGTCCCTATTCCCATAATTAAGACTCCCTATATATGCTTTTACTATTTTATGACTTGCGGGGATGGTTAGTTTAGGTTTGGAAGGGTTCGAGTTGAAATCGGAACACTTAGTTCCTTAATAGTGGCCTATAATGGTCAAATTTGACTTGAGTCACCATTTTGAGTAAACAACCTCGGAACCAGGATTTGACGGTCCCAATAGATTCGTGTGATGATTTTGGACATGGGCGTATGTTCGTATCGGGTTTCGGATGACCCGAGAGCATTTCAGTGCTTAATGTTGAAAGTTGGCGCATTGAAGGTTTTCAAGTTCATTAAGTTTAGTTTGGAGTAGGCTTTGGTGTTACGAGGCCCGTTTGGGATTCCGAGCCTGAAAACAGTTCCGTTTGGTGATTTATGACTTATATCAAAATTTTGTGTCGTTCCGAGTAGTTTATGTATGAATTGGCGCATTCGGAGTAAGTTGGAAAAACTTGAAGTTCGTAAATTGATTCGATTTGGTTTTGGGGTGAAATTCTTAGTTTTGATGTTGTTTTACACATTCTGAGGGTTCGAGAGAGTACATTTTATGTTTACAAACTTTTTGGTATCTTTGGTCGAAGACCTGGGGCCCCTGTGTAGCATTCGGAGGGTCGGCGGAGCTTGATTGCTCTTTGGAGAAGAGCTGAAGGTGGCTGGCATATGGTGCGTTCATACCTGCGGTGGGAATGTCCGTAGGAGTGGCACCATAGGTTTGACATGTTATTTGCATAAGCAGAATTGAGGGGGAGTCAGCGAGGTCCGCAGAAGCGAACTCGCTTCTGTGATGAAGGGGTTCGCAAATGCGGAGAGAGGCAGTCTGGCGATGGTCGCAGGTGCACGAGGTGAGCCGCATAAGCGGGCTCGCAGATGCGGTACTTGGACGCAGGTGCGGCTAGTCGTGGGTTGTGTGTGTTCCGCAAATGCGGACAATCAATAGAAGCGGAGATTATTCCGCAGGTGCAGAAAAATCGCTAGGCAGAAGGGGCGCATTTAAGTCGAGACTTAGACAAATCTCTTCATTTCTCTCACTTGTTGGTCGAATTTAGAGTTCTTTGAAGAAGGATTTTCACCTATCACTTTGAAGTAAGTGATTTCTATACAATTTGAGTTAAAAACATGCATTATGGGTATATTTTAACATAGAAATTGTGGAATTTATAAGTTTAGTGGAAAAATCTAGGTTTTGAAAATCAAAAATGGGATTAGACTGCGAAAATGATTATGGAATTGAGTAGAAATTATATATTTGGGTTCATGAGTTTATGGATAAAATTTATCTTTGAAAATTTTCGGAATCCGGGCATGTGAGCCCGGGGGTAAATTTTAGAAATCTTCCAATTTGGGTTGAGTGATTACTCTAATAGCTAAATTATGAACCTTTGAATATATATTGATTAATTTATATAATATTTGGTTAGTTCCAGATTTTCGGCACCGACTTGACGCTTTTACAGCAAATTTGTGGACCGAAAAATGAGCTTGGCAACGAGGTAAGTTTCTTACCTAACCTTGTAAGAGGGAATTTACCCCATAGGTTTTTTGAATTACTATTTGCTACTAATTATGGGTTGTACGTACGCACGAACTGACGAGAGTCCGTGCGTAGCTACAATCATGCTTATGTCAGGGTAGTTTTAGGACTCTATCATATAATACTTGTATAAATTGCACTCTACTTGTTAATTTAGGTGCTTAAATCGTATTGAAACTTCATAACGGATTCGTAAAGACCGAATTTCATTTACCTTGAGTTTTGGCGGGTTACTTGACTGTTAGTAGAAATTATGCCTCCTTGTATATTAGTCTTGTAGTAGCTGTGAAATTGGAGTTCGTGGAGTATTCTCTCTTCTTGTGGAGCGGGCCGAACTCCTCGACCGTATAATAGATGCATCTATGGTTCGTGCCGGTCGACCCTCGGCAATGTACACATTATTCTGGATCGTACCGTTTGACCTTTGCATAAATCGTGCGTAATAATGCTTGGAGTCCGATTACACTTGATATTACTTTCATGACTTGAGAAATTATAATTTACTTGATGGCTCATATTTGTTAAAGTTAGTAGGTACTAATTGGAGCTCTTAATTGACATCTAGTTAAAGAGTCACTTATTTACTGTTCATTATTGCGTTATTATTATTGATGTATTCCACGCCTATTTAGAATGTCTGTACTTTATTTATTGGCCCACAGTAAGTGTCGATGTCGACCCCGCGTTACTACTTCTTCGAGGTTAGACTAGATACTTACTGGGTACATGTTGTTTATGTACTCATGCTACACTTCTGCACTAATCGTGCAGGATCTGAGGCATGTTGTCACGACCCCAAATCCCTCCATAGGACACCGTGATGGCACCTAGTCTCTAAGACTAGGTAAGCCTAAAAACATGTGAAATAATTGAAATAACAATAGATATAAGTCTCAAACTCAACAGCTGTATAAAAACAACGTTACAACTCAACATATACAAATCCGAGACCTTGCATAATACAAGTCACAAGCTCTAAGTATGAATACTGGATAATCCTATACATCATGTCTATATATATAAAGGATAATAAAATAAGAGATCTAGGGGGGGGGGGACTCCGAGGCCTATAGACGCTGGCAGGTATACCTTGAAGTCTTTGTAGTAGAATCCCAACTAATGCCTGGGCTGGTAAGAAGCACCTGGATCTGCACAAAAAGTTATGCAGAATAGTAGCATGAGTACACCAACACGGTACTCAGTAAGTGCCAAGCCTAACCTCGGTAGAGTAGTGACGAGGTCAGATCAGGGCCCTACTGGAAATAATAAAAGACTGAACAAATGTAGGCAGTGTAATAAATACAGTAGTGAAATTGAAACAACGAATAGTATAACAAGATTAGCTACATAAAACTAAGCAAATAGTTCAACACGGAGAAAGACAATTAATAGTTTGCTAAGGAAACAATGATCAAAGACAAGTATAAGAGAATGAGGAAATGTCAACAAGAGTCACTACCGAGGTACCGCCTCGTAGTCTCAAATTACAAAAAATGAATCACAATCATTCCTTATATCACTGCGGGAGCCTTTATATTTAGTTTTGAAAATTATTTTTCCGAAATAGCATCCCGTATTTTAGCCCACCTTATCATACCACATGGCTTCTAGTAGTTCCCCTACTAACCATGTATATCAAGCCCACCTTATCTCACCGCATGCGTTTCAACATCCATACCTTGTACCACCGCATGCATATCAATATCACAACATATCACAAATCGCACCTCAAATGCTCAATATCACTATTTGCAAGATAAACCAAACAATAACAAAATTTCACAATAAGGAGCCCACGGCTCAACCACAATGTACACAAAGTCTCAATAATAATAACTGAAAGAACAATTCAATAGAATGATATTTCACGACTTAACACTTTGCCTCAATAGGAATCACGGCCTTTGCAACTCAATACCAATTTCAATAACAAGATATTCCAAGAAATAGCAATTTCAAGTAAGATTTCGACAGTTAAATAATGAATACGGAATAAGAAAACAAAAATTTAAACTATATATGTAGAGCAATTAGCAAGTAAGATATAAATCAAGTAGAAATGTGAAATTAGACTAAATATGATAACTATGACATGTTAAGGTAACTCAATTAAAGCATGAAAGAAAATCTACATAGTTAAAAACCGACAATTTCCATATTTAGCTCGTGTACACACTCGTCACCTTGTGTACACGGCTCTTACACATCCCAATTATCACAAGCAATACCAATCCTAAGGGAAAATTCCCCCACACAAAGTTAGGCAAGAAACTTACCTCAAACCACGTTAAATCAATCCACTAGAAGGCCTTTTCCTCAATTGTCCAACTCCGAACGACTCGAATCTAGCCAAAATAAATTTCATACTATAAATATACCTATAGGAAACTAATTCAAACAATGAAATTACGATCATTGCAAAGAACTGAAACACTGACCCAAAATGTCAATCCAGGCCCGCGTCTCGGAATCTGATCAAAATTATAAAATCTGAACACCCGTTCGATATCGAGTCCAATCATACAAGAATTATTCAAATCCGATCACATTTTGCCTCTCAAAACTCAAAAACATAGTCTAAGAAGTTCTACCACTTTTCCCCAATTTTTCAACTCCTATCCTTAATTACATGATCAAAAAAATGATAGATTCGAATAATTTAATCAAAATCGAGTTAAGAATTCTTACCGCAATGCTCTCTCTGAAAATCCCTCGAAATTTCGCCTCAAACCGAGCTCTCTAAGTCTTTGCTGCCCAGTGATTTACCCATCCCGATCGCAGAAATCCCTTTGCGATCGCGTAACACAATTTCTGCCCAACTCAAATTTACTCTCTGTGATCGCGTGAAAGTAATTGCGAACGCGATTAACAAGTTGCCTCAACTTCGTAATCGCATCCTAGGCCATGCGATCGCGTAGCACAAACTGCTTCAGCCCCAGCCTCGTCATTCCTTCTTCTCGAACGCGACCTCCTACACGCGTTCGCAATTCACTGTAAACCAATCTTCTGCAATTGTGAGGTCGCATAAAGAAAACTCCCTCCAGGTTCACACGACCCTTTGCGATCGCATTATTTCACTCGCAATCGCGTATAAGGAAACCAGAAGCACCAGATTCAGCAATCTTAAATGTTTCGAAATGCGCCGAACATGATCCGAATTACACCCGAGGCCCCCTAACCTTAATCAAGCATACCAGCAAGTCCCAAGACATGATATGGACACGATCAAAGCATAAAATAACATCAAAACAACACTAGAATCATGAATCGCGCATCGATTCAGGCCTAAGAACTTATGAACTTCTGAATTCCAAAACTAATGCCAGTTCATACCAAAACTACTCCGATTGACTTAACATTTTGCACACAAGTCATAGATGACATTACAGACCTATTCCAACTTTTGGAGTCGGGGATCCGACCCCGACATCAATAAACTCAATTCCCAGTCAAACTTCCCAAACCTTCCAAACCTTAATTTTCCTAACTTCGCCAAATCATGTCGAAACGACCTACGGGCTTCCAAATCCACATCCGATTGTGCTCCTAAGTCTAAAATCACCATACGGATCTATTGAAATGCTCAAAACTCCATTCTGGAGTTGTCTTCACCAAGGTCAAACTACGATAAACTCTAACAACTTAAACCTCCAACTTACAGACTATGTGTCCTATTTCACTTCGAAACTCACCGGAAACCAAAATCAAACACCCCGACAAGGCACGTAACTACAATATAACACAGAGGGGGAAATATATAGGGGATTCGGAGATAATACACTCAAAACGACTGGTCAGATCGTTACACAGGTGCATATGGCAGTCATTCAGGCGCATACCCCCGTTACCCCGAGGCATAGTGATGAGCTGCTCTCTGTGTCCGTTATGCAGCACCTATAGTCTCTCTTTTGTATTTATTTTCTATCTATATTATTCCAGACAGTAGTTTATGTGGTTTTGTGTATTCTACTAGTTGCTCATACACTTATGACACCGAGTTTTGGGAATATTCTAGTAGACACTTTATGGTTCTGAGTATTTAATTCACTATATTTACTTTTTTGTTAGTTTATGCATTACTTTTCTTTAAATTCCTACTAATCATTCTCCTAATAGATAAAATCAAATATTTTGAAATTATTAAAAAGAACAAATACATGATTAGTTCACCGTTGGCTTGCCTAGCGGTGACATTGGGCGCCATCATGGCCTATATGGGAAATTAGGTCGTGACAGCCTTCTATTAGAGCACTAGGTTCATATAGGTCTCACTAGGTTCGGAGACGTCCGTACTTATCTTCCGAAGGCTATAGGGTGTTAGGAAACTTCTTTCTTCATCTTATATCGTGCAGTTGATGTTGTGCTAAGTGTTTTTCTCTTATTCTCTCACAGATGGTGAGAACGCGGGCGATAGATGTACCTGGCCGCAGAGGAGCTACTCCCCCTATTGTTAGAGGCCGAGGGAGGGTTCCAGCTCCTGCTAGAGGACGAGGGCATCCTAGAGTTGCTCCGGTCATGTGAATAGTAAGTCCAGTAGAGGATCCTATTATTAAGGAGTAGGGTGAGGTACCTGTAGCTAAGCCGACCCCAACGGATTTCATGTCCGCACCAGGATTCTAGGAGGTCATGGGCCGTATGCTACAATTAATGGACTCTATGATGCAGGCTGGTTTATTTCCAGCAGACTCAACCATATTTCAGGTGGAAGGGGGAGCATAGATCCCTACCGCTCAGGCTCTAAGGCATGCCTCTGCCGTATATCGGGACACCGGATGCACTACCCATGGGCGGAGCTCAGCCAGTTGCAGCGGCTATACCAGAGCCCAGACCAGCCTCGACTGGCGAGTCGCATAAGCTATTGAATAGATAGACCAAACTACATCCTCCTGCCTTTGGCGGTAAGCGAAATGAGGACCCTAGGACTTTATTGATCATTATAGGGACCAAATGCACAACATAAGGATATTAGAATCCACGGGGTAGACTTTTCCACCTTTCAGATGGAGGCAGGACCGTAGATAGTGGCAGTCCTATCTTTTCAACACAAGCAGGTTCTCCTCCTTTGACTTTGGACTAGTTCACACATCTCTTTCTGGAGAGATATATCCCACCCTTTTAGAGGGAAGAGTTACGGGGTCAGTTCGAGCGGCTCCAACAAGGTTAGATGTCTGTGAATGACTCCGAGGCAAGATTTTCTGAGATGTGTCACCATGCACTTATGATACTCCCCACTGATGCAGAGAGAGTGCAGAGGTTTATTGTGGGTTTGCACTATGATATTCAGGTTACTATGGCCCGAGAGGTGGAGATAGGGACTCCTTACGAGCAGGTTGTGGAGATAGCTCAGAGGATTGAGGGTGTTCGTCAGCAGGGCCGAGAGCAGGTGCCGAGGGACAAGCAGTTGTGATATTCTGAAGGGTTCAATGGTGCTTCGTTTGGGGAAGAGGTTAGTTTGTGAGGGGCCAGTCTAGCAAGCCTACATATCCAGCACCGCCCCCTTCTCAAGGTGCTCCAGTGCAGCCCTATTTTAGGGCCATTCCAGAGAGCTCCTACCGTCCATCGGCTATTCAGGATTCCTTCAGTAGGAGTTCAGGTCCCCAGAGTCAGACTTAGGGTTAGTCATCTTTCCCACTGAGAGGTTTCTTTGAGTGCAGGGATCTTGGTTTTGTGAGGAGATTCTGCCCCAGGCTTTGGGGCAAGGCAGTACAGCAAGGTCATCAGCTCATGATTTTTGCACCAGCTGCCGCACCAGCCGTCTGACTGCCTAGAGGCGGAGGGTAAGTGGGTAAGAGCCGCCCTAGAGGTGGAGGCCAGTCAGGTGGCGAACCAGCTAAGTTCTAAGCCTTTCCAGCCAGACCAGATGTAGTAGCCTCAGATACCGTGATCACATGTATTATTTCTGTCTGCGGTAGGGACGCTTCGGTACTATTTGATCTAGGGTCTACATATTCATATGTTTCATCTATGTTTGGTCATTTTCTAGGTGTTCCTCGCGAGTCCTTGGGTGCTCCTGTATATGTGTCCACACTAGTGGGCGATTCTATTATTGTGGATCGGATTTACCGGTCCTGTATCGTGACTTTTTGTGGTTATGAGGCTAGAGCGTATCTTCTATTACTCGACATGACTGACTTTGAGGTTATCCTAGGCATGGACAGGTTGTCTCCATACCATGGCATCCTTGATTGCCATGCCAAGATTGTTACCTTGGTGATACCAGAGTTTCCTAGATTGGAGTGGAAGGGTTCATCTGTCAGTGAATCTAGTCCGGTTATCTCTTTCCTGAAGGCTCGACACATGGTCGAGAAAGGTTGTTTGGCTATCTGGCTTATGTTGAGGATTTCTTTCCATTGATTCAGTGCCCGTGGTGCGGGAGTTCTCCGATGTGTTTCCTTCTGATCTACCAGGCATGCCACTAGATCGTGATATCGATTTTATTATTGATTTGGCTCCAAGTACACATCCTATCTGTATTACACCATACCGAATGGCTCTAAAAGAGTTAAAGGAGTTGAAAGAACAACTTGAGAAGTTGTTAGCAAAGGGGTTCATCAAACCGACTATGTCGCCTTGGGGGTGCACCGGTGTTGTTCATGAAGAAGAAGGATGGGACTATGCTGGTGTGCATCGATTACCTCCAGTTGAACAAAGTTACCTTTAAGAACAAGTACCCGTTGTCGCGTATTCATGATTTACTTGACCAGTTGCAGGGTGCCAGATATGGCCACTGTGGCATTTCTTGTGATGTCCTTTGGCTTAACCAACCCCCTGGTGGCATTTATGGATTTAATGAACTGGGTGTTCAGGCCATATATTGACTCGTTTGTCATTGTCGTCATTGATGATATATTGATCTACTCACGTAGCATGGAGGAGCACGAGCAACACTTGAGAGTTGTGCTTCAAACCTTGCGAGAACAAAAGCTATATGCTAATTTCTCTAAGTGCGAGTTCCAGTTAGATTCTATGGAATTCTTGGGGCATGTTGTATCAGGAGAGGGTATTAAGGTAGATCCCAAGAAGATCGAGGCAGTCCAGAGTTGGCCTCGTCCTACTACAGTGACCAAGATCAGGAGTTTCTTGGGGCTAGCAGGATATTATCACCGGTTTGTCGAGGGCTTCTCATCTATTGTAGCACCTTTGACCAGATTGACTTAGAGGGGCGCTCCATTTCGATGGTCCGATGATTGTGAGTTGAGTTTTCAGAAGGGCACCAGTCTTAGTGTTTCCTTCCGGTTCAAGGATGTATACTATGTATTGCAATTCTTTATATATTGGCCTGGGTTGTGTATTGATGCAGGAGGGGCGAGTTATTGCATATGCTTCAGATTATTTGGAGTTGGCCGCGATAGTTCATGCTCTTAAGATCTGGAGGCATTATCTTTATTGGGTGTCCTGTGAGGTTTACGCAGATCATCATAGCTTGTAGCATTTGTTCAAGCAGAGGGATCTCAATTTGAGGCAGTGCAGGTGGCTTGAGTTACTAAAGGACTATGATATTACCATCCTTTATCATCCGGGTAAGGCGAATATGGTTGCGGATGCCTTGAGCAGAAAGGCTGAGAGTATGGGTAGTTTGGCATTTATTTTAGCAGAGGAGAGGCCATTGGCTTTAGACATTGAGCCCTTGGCTAATAGACTTGTGAGGTTGGATATTTTAGAGCCCAGTTGAATTCTTGCATGCGACTTGGCTCAATCTTCATTATAGGAGGGGATCAAGGCTCGTCAGTATGATGATCCGCACTTGCTGGTTCTTAGGGAGACGGTACTACAGGGTGGTGCCAAGGAGGTTACTATCGGTAAGGATAGTGTTTTGCGACTCCAGGGTCATCTATGTGTTCCTAATGTTGATGGATTGAGGGAGAAGATCCTAGAGGAGGCACATAGTTCTCGGTATTCTCTTCATCCAGGTTCTATGAAGATATATCGCGACCTAAGGCGGCATTATTGTTGGAGGCGTATGAAGAAGGACATAGTCGAGTATGTGCCGAGATGCCTAAATTGCCAGCAGGTTAAGTATGAGCACCAGAGGCCAAGTGGCCTACTTCAGCAAATGGATATACCTGAATGGAAATGGGAGCACATCACCATGGACTTGGTAGTTGGGTTGCCGCAGACGCTGAGGATGTTTGATGTCGTTTAGGTCATTGTTGACAGGTTGACCAAGTCGGCACATTTTATTTCGGTCGTGACTACGTACTTTTCAGAGAGATTGGCCCAAATTTACATTCAGGAGATTTCGATTGCATGGTGTGCCTGTTTCCATCATTCCAGATAGAGGACCTCAATTTATTTCACACTTCTAGGGAGCAATACAGAGCGAGTTGGCTACCTAGGTAGAGCTCAACACAACCTTTCATCCGCAGACCAACGGGCAGTCGGAGCGGACGGTTCCGATCTTGGAGGATATGCACAGAGCATGTGTGATTAACTTTAGAGGGCAGTGAAATCGATTCTTGACTTTGGCCGAGTTTGCTTATAATAATAGTTATCAGTCCAACATTGAGACGGCTCCATTTGAGGCTTTGCATGGTCGACGATGTCGTTCGCCCATCGGATGGTTTGAGCCCGGTGAGACTAGGTTATATGGCACTGGTTTAGTGAAGGATGCCGGAGAAGGTGAGGTTGATTCACGAGCGACTTCGCACAGCAGTCCAGACAGAAGAGTTATGCGGATCAGAAGGGGTGTGATTTATCATTTATGGTGGGTGAGAAGGTTCTCTTGAAAGTCTTGGCAATGAAGGGAATCATGAGGTTTTTGAAGAAGGGCATGTTATGCCCAAGGTTTATTGGTCCTTTTGAGGTGTTGAGGCGAGTTGGGGAGGTTGCTTATGAGCTTGCTTTGCCTCCCAGTCTATCGGGTGTTCATCCGGTCTTCCACGTGTCTATGCTTCGGATTGTTCGGCACCAACTTGCACTCTAATTGTTAATTTAGGTGCTTAAATCATATTGAAACTTGATAAAGGATTTGTAAAGACCGAATTTCGTTTACCTTGAGTTTTGGCGAGTTACTTGATTGTTAGTAGAAATTGTGCCTCCTTTGTATATTAGTTTTGTAATAGTCATTAAATCGGAGTTCGTAGAGTATTCTCTCTTCTTGTGGAGCGGGCTGAACGCCTCGGCAGTATAATAGATGCATCTATGGTTCGTGCCGGTCGACCCTTGGCAGTGTACACATTATTCTGGATCGGGCCGTATGACCTTGGCATAAATCGTGCGTAATAATGCTCGGAGTCCGATTACACTTGATATTACTTTTATTTCTTGAGAAATTATGATTTACTTGATGGCTCGTATTTGTTGAAGTTAGTAGGTACTAATTGGAGCTCTTAATTGACATCTAGTTAAAGAGTCACTTATTTACTGTTCATTATTGCGTTATTATTATTGATCTATTCCATGCCTAATAGAATGTCTGTACATTATTTATTGGCCCATAGTAATTGTCGATTTGACCCCTCGTCACTATTTCTCGAGGTTAGACTAGATACTTACTGGGTACATGCTGTTTATGTACTCACGAGGTAGGTGCATCTCGCAATCATTCAGGCGAATACACCCGTTACCCCGAGGCATAGTGGTGTGTTGCTCTCTATGTCCGTTCTGCAGCACCCACAACCTCTCTTTTGTATTTATTTTATGTCTATCTTATTCCAGACAGTAGTATATGTGGTTTTGTGTATTCTGCTAGTTGCTCGTACACTTGTGACACCGAATTTTGGAAATATTCTAGTAGACACTTTATGGTTTTGAGTATTTAATTCACTATATTTACTTTTTCGTTAATTTATGCTTTACTTTTCTATAAATTTCTACTAATCATTCTCTTAATAAATAAAATCAAATACTTTGAAATTAATAAAAAGAACGAATACATGATTAGTTCACTGTTGGCTTGCTTAGCGGCGACATTGGACACTGTCACAACCCAAAACCCACTATAGGTCGTGATAGCGCCTAACATCGCCGTTAGGCAAGCCAACAGTGAACTAACAACTTAATTACTGATTTTATTATTTTTGAAATTATGAATCTTGTTAGGTGGAGACATAAATTCATTTAGAAATTATGAATACATAAAATGTTAATAAGATATAAAATAAAAGTTGACTTTATCAAGCCGAACCATAAACAATCACTAGAGTATCCCAAAACTCGGTGTCACAAGTGCATCTGCATTTACTAAGGAGTACAATAATATACAACATCTGTCTGGAATATAAATAAGACAAGATAAGGTAAATAGTATGATGAAGACTTTGTGGCTGCGATGCGTAGCCTGGAATGCAGCTCACCATAAATTCTCCTCAGCGACTGCGCCTATGAGCCATGATGACCACGAAATGAACCTGTCAGATCCTGCACATTTAGTGCAGAAGTGCAGCATGAGTACGTAAATCAAAGCATACCCAGTAAGTATCTGGCCTAACCTCAGAGAAGTAGTGACAAGGGGTCGACATCGACACTTATTAGAGGTCCAGTAAAGCAATATGATAAATCGTAAGTAGGTACGAAGCACAACAACATTAATTGGATAAAACAGTAGCCAACATATTCTTTCAAGATTTCTTTTAACAATATAAAATTCTCAATCTCGTATCCTATCTCAACAACTCGGAAAATATCAAGTGCCAATATCAAATGAATAAGGAATACTATATAAAATACCAGGCATCAGTGAAAGGGTAATCTCGTGAATATTCGGACTGCTAGCAATATATCGCACGGTTATGCCGAGGTCGTACGGCCCGATCTCGAATAATGTGTATACTGTCGAGGGTCAATCGTCACGAACCATAGATGTATCTATTATATTGCCGAGGCATTCGACCCGCTCCACAAGAAAGGAAGGAACTGATTAAATTACGAGACACGTGCTTACAATACAGTACATGAGCATAAAGTGAATACAACCTTTACTGTTTCTCAAATAACTTGCCAACAACTGAAGGTGATAGGGCTCAGCCTAATATGTATACATGTCTTTCTAAATCAAATTTCAATTATAAATTCAATTAATTAAGCCAGTAGAATGAGTTCAAATAATTCAACTATTACATGATAAAGTCCTAAGTCTACCCGGACATAAACATGCCTTAGCTACGTACGGACTTCGTCACCTCGTGCGTACATAGCACCCACAACTAGTAGCACATAACAATTACATCGCCTAGGGGGTAGTTGCCCACTTACAAGGTTAGACAGGAGACTTACCTCGCTCCGAAGTTCCATAATTGGCTCCAATGCCTCTCTAACTCTTCGATTCAAAGCCAATGTCACGACCTAAGCCAGAGGGCCGCGACTGGCACCCGAGCCCTACCTGCCGAGTGCTGACCTACATCTTATCTAACTTTTCTTGTTATCGGTAAGGGCCAACGAGATCAGTATAAATGGTAGACAAGAATTCTAATCTACCAAAAATGACGGGTAATGCCATAAACATATATACCACAGCCGACAAGGCTGACATGAAAGACTATACAACAAGAGTAAATTTGCCAACCAGGCAATCCCAACTATACATGAGTCGACACCTGTCTATGAGCCTCTAAAGAACATAAGTGCTGCAAAACTTTGCCGGAACAGGGCCCTGACATACCCATAATGCCTATAACAAAAATATGCATACCAAAACCACGGCAAGATCAGAGAAAGGACCTCGCCAACAGCTGCTAAACTGGCTTCCTACTGTCATGGGGGAGCTTCGTCTACCCGTCTATCAAGACCTGCGGCACGATATGCAGCGCCCACAGAAGAGGACGTTAGTACGAATAAAGTACTGAGTATGTAAGACAGGAAAGCATAATGTAACAATAATGTGTATTAGGGCAGAGAATATACACCCTGTAACATCTGAATGCCTCTGAGGGTGATGAGAATATATGTACTGTAACATCTGAGTGCCTCGAAGGGCGACTAATCATGAAATGCCTGATGTGTATATATGTATATATATCCTTTTTAAAAACCATCATCATCATATACATACACCTCTGTGGGCCTCATCATCATCATAACATACCCCGGCCATCATAAGGCTCGGTAACATCAATACCCAACTGATCAGTGGTTGCACAATAGGTGCCTGCCCGGCCGTCTATAGCGCGACGCGGTAAAGTAAAATAACTGTCGACTATAGCGCGGATCAGTATAGTAAAACATATACATATATATAGTTGCACAATAGGTGCCTGCCCGGCCGACTATAGCGCGGTGCGGTAAAATAGATATTGCATGCTGGACTCATTGGAATCACATTCTGAACCTTTTGAAGTGACGTAAGGTCGAAGAAATGACATCAACATCAATCCTCCCATAAGAGGGAAATAATATAAGTACTACTAGTCCCTAAGAGTAGAGCGTCTTTGGGGCTCGTTCAATGCGTATGTTTAATAAGAGTCGTGCAAAAGAAGAAAAGGGACAGTCTCACATACCTTATATAGGCTGGCCAACTTCAATTTATGGAAAAAAAAAGTTACGATCCTTCAGCCTACAATGAAACGGACAGCACCTCCCCTATTTATAAGATTCCTGTAAGTCATAACAGTCAACAACCATAACATCCACTAAAACTACAGCTATACAAATCAAGCAATCAAAGAGCGGCAAGCTCCCCAAGCTTTATCCAATGGTGTATTCGATACCGGGCCTCCATTTAACAATACTCAAGCTCTACACGAGCTTCCACACCACCACCAATTTCCATACCATAAGAAAATAGCCCATAACCTATTTATACAATTATTATTACTTGAACTGATTCCATGAATTTCCCAACAATTTCATGTCTTAAGAATAAAGCTTACCTTACGGATGGATGAAATTATGGAGGAATTGTGCGTGAAAGAGCACTTTGTATCCTTCAGTGCGTTAGAACAGTGACAATTAAGTGGAATTCCTTCACACAATTGTTGGAACAAATTGTCTCTGACAATTTCCCTCTTTTTCCAAATTATATCGTGTCTTCAACAGTGTCCTAACATTCTGTGTTAAAGACACTGTTTAATAGAGGCTAAGGCGGCGGAAATACCGTGACCAATTAATTAAAAATCCCTTTCTTAATGTTGAAGGCTCACGGTAATTTGGACATATATAAAGTGATTTGTCCTTTACCAAGCGTCCACCAATCTTTCAATTTAAGCAAGACTTTGTCACATGCCACGTGGTACTTAGGAAGTTCAGCAGATTACTACATCCACTTGATAAAGGTGAAACACTTATTCCATAAATGTTAATACTTATCCAATCTTTACTAAAAGGTTATCAACTTACAGGGTCTCGGTTCTGCCCTCGGTCTGAAGTTGGTGTCGATAATACCTAGAAAATTGACCTTGATTTTGGACCTCGATTTGGATTTCGATATTGGCCTCGATTTCGCCCTCCGTTTTGGACCCTCGGTTTGCTCATTATTTCTCAAAAGGTGCGGTATGTTACAGTCAAACGATCTGAAACTAGTCAAACAATGTACAACTCAATCAAAATATACTCCAATGCATATAATTCAACAATTTATAATGATTCTCAACTCTGCTTGAAAAGTCAACAAAGTCAACCCTTGGGCTCACTTGCTAGGATTCCGAAAATTTTCGAAGATAAACTTTACCCATAACACCACGAATTCAAATATATAATTTATTCCCAATTTCATGTCCAATTTCGTGGTCGAAATCCAAAATACCAAATTCTAGGTTTCTTTTAAAATCTCACAATTTCTACTTATTTCCATGTTTAAATCTTTATAAAATCCATGTAATTAACTTACAATATGTGGGAATTACTCACCTTGCAATATATGATGAAAATCTTCCCTCCAAGAGCCAAGAATCGCCCAACCACATGAAAATATGAGAGAAATGGGCTAAGTCCCAAAATAAAAACTCACTGCTTTGGTCCTTCCTCTTTGCGATCGCGAAGGCCAAACAGCCCTGGCCCCAAATCTCTTCTTCGTGGATGCGAGCTCCACCACGCGATCGCGATTCACAGCCGTCCAAAACTCCGAGAATAAATTCCCAGCTCAGCACTTCCTCATACGCGATTACAACACACCTCCCGTGATCGCGTAGAACAAGTCACCAGCAACAGCTCAGCCTCAGCAACCCTATCCGTTTGCGACTTCTCCCACGCGAACACGAAGTGCCTCCTGCTCAAGCTCCGCGATCGCGAGACCTTTTTCGCGAATGAGTAGAACAACCACTCCACCAATCTGCTTTACTCTTCTCAATCGTGTCCTCTCTTCTGTGATCGCCATTCATACCCAAGACACCAGAAACCAGCGATCACAAAACAAAGGAAAATGGTCCGAAACCATCCCGAAACACACCCGAGGCCGCCGGATCCCCATCCAATCACACCAACCAGTTATAAAGTATAACACGAACCTGCTCGAGGACTTAAATCAGATCAAACAACATCAAAACTTCGAATCAACAACCAAAATCCTTCTTTCAATTTTCAAACATTCAAACTTCGACGAACGTGTCCGCTTCATACCTAAACATTTCGGAATGACGCCAAACTTTACGTACAAGGTATAAATCACGATACGAACCTATTCTAAGTCTCAAACCTCAAACGAACATCGATGACACCAAAGTCCACTTCAAATCAAACTTAAGAAATTCTTAAGCTTCAAAATGTCAACTTTCATAATAAGCGCCAAAATGCTCCCGGACCACCCGATACTCAACCCGAACATACGCCCAAGTCCGAATCATCATAAAAATCTATTGGAACCTTCAAATCCCGATTCCAAGGTCGTTTACTCAAAAGTCAAATATTGGTCAACTCTTCCAACTTAAAGCTTCCGAATTGAGAATTTTCCATCCGAATCAACTCTGAACTTCCCAAAATTAAATTCCGACTACGGTGGCATAATACATGAAGTGAAGCTATCCAATCCTCAAATCGCTGAACGACGCACTAGAGCTCAAAACGACCGTTCGGGTCGTTACAAGCACCATCATGACTTGTAGGGGAAATTGGATTGTAACAGTTATGTTTTCAGGTTCTTTCCAACAGATTGTGCATATTTCATCAACTTTCCTACCAATATGATAAAGGTAGTTCCTACACGGTATCCTATTGTAATAGCATAGCTAAAGAAAAAACTTAATCTTGTTAGGGCAGTGTAATTTTCAAATCCACATGTAATTTATCTTAGTAATTGTTCTTTATTGATTAATGTATAGCTAGAGTTAGTAGTGAAAATTCCACTATTATTAATAGTCCATATTGGGACGTCTGATGAAGTCTCAATGGGAAATAGAATGGAGTGGATTTTTTCAGTTAGATCTTTAGGGAGTCTAACAGAGATAGCTTCTAGGTTCCAAGTGATATTACGTCTTATGTCCCTAACAGCTAAGGCTATTTCATTTTTGTTAAGAGGGCCAGTGACATAATCCCAGAGATTTTTTCAGTTTTGGATCTATTTACAGTCTCAAATATTTAGAGAGGAGTTTTGGTTTATGGACCATGCAATATCCTTATTATAGATACCCCAACCTTTGAGAATGCTTTTCCAACAAAAAAAGTAATTATAGATTGAGCTATTTAAATACTTTTTGATGAGTAGGTCTGCCCAAAGGATATGGGGATTATTTATGAGTCGCCAAACTAGGCTTGTAAGGAATGCTAAATTTTTTGATTTTGCTTTCTTTAAGCCTAATCCCCATTCTCTTTATTGTTTGTAACAATATCCCAACTAAGTAGATGTATTTTCTTTTTCAACTCAGTTGATCCCCATAGAAAATCCCTCTAAATTTTGTTATAGTATTTAGTGTTTTGGCAGGCAGTAGGGTATATTGCATGTAATAGGCTGGGAAGCTAGCGAGGGTGGATATGGTTAATGTGGCTCTTCCTGCTATGTTCATGCAATTTGCTTTCCAACCAGAGAGTTTGTTGTGCATGTTATCTATTATGTACTGGAAATGTTTTGGTCTGGGATGACCCTGTAGGATGGGAAAACCTAAGTAATTTCCAAAGGAATTACTACTCTTGATGCCAAAGTAGGAGGAGGTGTTACTGATGCAGTCTTTTGAGCAATTTTTCGAAAAGATAATTTTGGATTTAACATAGTTAATATTTTGTCCAGACAGTTGACAAAATAAATTAAGACTATTATGGACCGTGGATTATGTTGTATTATTTATTTTGCCCATTAGGATAAGGTCGTCAGCGAAGAATATATGGGATAGAGTAGAACTTTTGGTGCATATTTTTGTGGGAATCTATTGCTTGATATCAACTTGATGATTAATATATCTTGAAAGCAAACATAATATGAAAATATATATGGACATGCGATCTTCTTGTCTAATACCTCTACTGGGGTTAAAAAAGTTATTTTTGAGCCATTAACTAGTACAGCAATGGTACTAGTAGTAACACATGACATGATAAGTTTTGACATATTTGGAGGAAATTTAAAAAATAGAAGCATTCTATAGATGAAGGACCATTCAAGCTTATCAAAAGCTTTTTCTAGGTCGATTTTGAGTAACATACTACCAATTTTACCTTTTTTTTTTTTAATTAGAGAAAATTTCCTGTATAACAATAGCAATATCCCCAGACCTTCTTATTTTCATAAAACTTGATTGGTATGAACTAATTAATTTATCTAGGAAAGGCTTAATTCTATTTGCGATAATTTTGGTGATGATCTTAAAAATTGTATTACATAGACTTATAGGTCTGAATATTTTTAGATTATTAGCATTAGGATCTTGGGGATTAAACATAAGAAAGTGATATTAATGTCTGGGCCATAGAGTATTTTTTGAAAACCTTCTGACAAATGGTACGTACTGAGTTTCCTACAATATACCAGTATTTTTGAAAGAAAAAAGGGTGTAAACCATCTGATCCCAGTACTTGGAAAGGTTTAAATGATAATAAAGCTGAATTTATTTCACTATCAAGAAGTGATTTGTCAAGAGAGGAGAGATCCACATTATCAAAACTTGAATCCCTATTTTTAATACTAAACCAATTGGATTGATTATGATTAGTTGAAAACGTGTTTTGGAAGTAACTATGTGTGTGTGTTAATAGATCAGTGTGGTTGTCTACCCAGTTTCCATGCTCATCTTTAAAAAAGCTTATATGATTTCGTCTATTCCTATTAGAAGCACTAATACGAAAAAATAGTATTTGCATCGCCGTCATTGAGCCAAGTAATATGGGATCTAAGTTTCCAATAATTCTCTTCTAGTTTTAGGAGGTTGTTATATTCTCTTATGAGGCTTTGTTCAAAATCTTGTAGAAAAAGGTTAGGGCCATAATTAATAGAATTTTGAATACCATAAAGGCGGGCTAACAACCTCTTTTTATTCCTAAAAAATTCCCAAAGGTTAATTTCCCCCACATTTGTACATGGTTGATGAAGTTTTTGGTATTGACAATAAGGTCTTCATTTTGCCAATTAGCCGTTATTATATTAATAAAATCCGGATGAGTGCACCAAATATTTTCTAGTCTAAAAGGTCTTGCGAAGTTTTGATTGACATAGTTTAATTTCACTAAAATTGGATTGTGGTGTGAATATGTTTTAGGAAGATGAGTAACTGTTGCGTTGGGAAAAATTTACATCCAATTTTCATAAGCAAATACAAGGTCTAATCTTTCCATGATCAAGCCCTTGTTACTTCTTCTATGATTAGACCAAAGTAAATTTACAGCCTTTAAAACCTAAGTCTATTAGTTTGCACTTATTAATATAATTCCAAAGCTTAGAGGATCTATTAAAGTGTATAGGTCTACCACCCAATTTTTCAGATGAACTAGCTATATCGTTGAAGTCTCCTTTTATCAACCAAGGTCCTTTGTAATTTTTTGAGATGGATATTAGGTTCTCCCACATGGTATCTCTATTATACTGATTTGTACTTGAATAAATAGAACTAAGTAGCCAAGAGTATCTAAAGGGTCGTACCTCTAACAATGCATGGATTTCCTGTCATCTCCTAGTGAAGTGTTGAACATTAATCACATTGTGATCATATAGAAATGTCATTCTTCCAGAAAGACCCTCAGTAGGAAATTCAGTCATCTCTGAGAAGTTAAAGTCATTGAGAAGAGTTGCATGGAGGTCATCCTTGTTTCTAGTAAAGCCACCATGCATGGCCTGTGAGTATCTATTAGTTCCCTAAAGTTCCTTCGAAAATCATCATTATTTGCCCCTCGAACATTCCAAAAATTATAGAAGTGGCTCTATTCATTGGAATTGGTTGTTGATGGTTGGTGTTGGTCTCTACTTCCACAGGGTTGTTGTAGTTACTTCTTATGGATGGTACTAGAATCACTGCATGCTTCCCCACTGTTGGATCCTGAGGGGGTCGTATGTGCATGGAGCATTTGTATATTAAAATTCGCCAATTGAAGATGTACTTCTTTCTCAATATTATCTGAAAGAGTAATATTTTTGCCTCATTTAGGTTTGAAAATTCCACACTCAGTTCCATACCTTATGGAGGGAGTTCTTCTCCTTCCCCTACTGGATTCTGTTCTTGTCCTTGAGCATTGTGCTGGGGATTAGGTTCCATGGGTACTGGGTTGTTTTTTTATCTCCTGGGCTTGTTCTTAGATTGAATACAGACCCAATGGCATGAATATTAGGTTCAGATGAGTGATCTCCTCTGGTGGGAAGAATGGGAGGTTCATTGAAAGATTTAGAGGCATGTGCGTGTTGGGAATGTAGAGTCCAGTGGTGTTGCATTGTTTGAATTAGAGTATGGTTCATTGTTGGGGCTAGTGGGTGGAGTATGTTGTTGATCCACATTTGGTTGGTGTAGTTTTTCATGGCTAGGTGCATCCCTTCCGAAATTAGTTGGGCTGGGTAACGGGTGTTCTGAATAATTATTACCATCTCTTGACCATTGATTTGTATGTTGAAGGTGATTGCATGGCCTAGCAGTTCTGCTTCGAGCCAGGATATCGGTTGATAGTTCTGTGGTGGTGGGGGTGATGTGAAGAATAGAGGTTGGTTTTGTAGTTGAGGAGGGAATGGAGGTAGGTTGTCCATGTTTTGATTCTTGTTTTGTTGAAGAACATGGACTAGCCGGTATCTCCTCCTTGCTGTAAATGGAAGTCTGAGCATTCTCTTGGCCAGTAATTTTTATATCTTGGGTGGAGTTAGAGGACCAATTTAATTAGCTAAGTGTACACATATCTAGATTAACCATACTATAGAATACATTCAACAACCTAAATGTATATGCACAAATTTTACGAATTACCTAACGCAAAATCAACAAGCATAATATCTATCTATGACTTTACTATATTTTGTGTTTTGAGTACATCTGAGAACTGGAAGCACAAAGCGGGGAATTTGATGGGATTCGTCTTTGTCTTCGAGTTTCATCTTTCCAAAGTATTTTCGGATAAAGTACCTTGTAAGATAAGAGAAATAAAATTGTTAGTGAAATAATATGATAAATGTAACGACCTGACCGGTCATTTTGAGAATTAGCGTTCTGTTCGGTGGCTTAAGGTCTCGAGCAACTTCGTACTATGTGTTACGATCCCAAATTCCCTCCGAAAGATGTCGTGATGGCATGTAGTCTCTACGACTAGGTAAGCCTAACAAATAGAAACCACTGAACAGATATGTAAATACAAGATACTAAAAGCGACTAAATAATAGATAAAACGTCCGTAAATAGAATCTCACAATTTCACACCCCAAAACTAATGGAACTAAGTCATAATCTCTATAGAATGCTACTAGAGTGCTACTACATCACTGTCCAAAAGAAAATGCAACAACAATGAAAATAAGGGAAGGTGACTCCGAGGCCTGCGGACGCCGATCAGGCATACCTTGAAGTCTCCGGTAAAAGCAGCTAGCAAGACTCTCTATCTACCAGCACGAGCAGGCGTACTTGGATCTGCACAAAAGATATGCAGACGCATAGTATGATTACACTACAACTGTAGTCAGTAAGTTTCTAGTCTAACCTCAGTAGAGTAGTGACGAATCCAGGTCAAGACACCCACTAGGATATGAAATAGATAGTATGAAATGAAATACAGATATAAAATGGGAAGTAAGAAAGCAACTAATACGAAACAAGATGATACCATGATCTAAAACTGAGAAAATCAATGGTAGAAATAGCATGAAAGAAACAACTAGAGAACTACAATGACCATGTACGGACAATAATTTGATAGAACACTAAAGAATGAAACAACAGATATAATTCTCCACAAGAGCACTTTGCAATGTGAAATAACAACAAGAATCACATCGAGGTACCACCTCGTGTATAATGAAATCAAAACCCGCCTCGTATAATCAAGAATAACAATCGAGGTACCGCCTCGTATTCACATTTCTCAATTTCAATCATAATCCTTCCTTACGCCGCCGCATGAGCCTTACAATTGAAAATAGTTTTCCCCAAATAGCTACACGCACTTTAGCCTACCTTATGTTGCCGCGTGGCTTCACTTCTCTTACAAGTCACATAAGTCCCACTTTATACCGCCGCATGCACATCAACCCAAGCCTTATACCGCCGCATGCACATCAACCCAAGCCTTATACCACTGCATGCGCATCAACATCATATCACAATAACAATATCGCACCACAAGTGCCCACATATCACAACTTGCCAACAACAACAATAGCAATGTTTCCACAATAATAACCTATGGCTCCAACACAACATATACGAGAATATCAACAGCAATAATTGATGGAAAATGCTCAATAGGATAGATGTTTCAACAATAACCAATATCGCCTCAACGTATTAATAACTTCGACAACCTCAACATCAAATAACTCAACAATGGAAAAAATAACATGTAACCACAATATTAGATAAGACTAACTCACAATAAAGGAAACAATCTTCAATAATGAGTATCAAATAACGGAAGTCAACAAATAAAAGGGCAACCTGAACAATTAATTCAACAATTACCAATAACAACGAAGAGATAACATGTGAAAATACAGGGGTAATAGGTTTAACTAAAGCATGTGAGCAATTTAGCAAGTAGGATGTAGGACAATTACTAAACAATTCAACTAAAGCATTTAAAGATAGTCTAACACAATTAAGGATGGTTTAACTTTGAGAATCTAGGACACAATATGGCATTTCAATTAAAGCATGGAAATAGTCTAAGTAGCCTAAACCGGTCAAATACTACGTACAACCCGTGTACCCACTCGTCACCTTGCGTACACGGATTTCACTTAGCACAATTAGATCAAACAATACCAATCCAAAGGGGTAGTTCCCTCACACGAAGTTAGGCAAGACATTTATCTCAAATAGGCCAATTGACAACTCGGAAATAGCTTTTCCCTTAAAGTCCGCCTCCACACGGTTTAAATCTAACTAAAATTGACTCAATAATATCAAACAATGCTAGGAAATTCAATTGCAATAGATAAAGTTAATATTTTTACTCTTTTCCTAGAAAGTCAAAAAAAGTTAACTCAGGGCCCGCCCGGTCAAAACCCAGGTCCAATGGTAGATTCCGTCTATCCATGGCCCCACGAGTTCATATATGTGATTAGTTTTAAAATCCGAGTCCAAATCGACTCTCAAAGCTTAATTTCTTATTTTTCAAAAACTTGGCAAAGTTTCATAAATTTCTACTTTGATTCACATGATTTTAATGTTAAAATCTAAGATAAGTTGATGGAATATAATTAGAAATAGATTTGGATCACTTAATCAAGGTTTGTAGGTAAAAATGCTCTCTCTAAGTCGTCTCCTACCGAGTCTAGGGTTCAAAAATGAGAGAATGAACTCAAAAATCCCGTCCCTCATCTATTTGTCCAGTCGTAGATGTCGCACTTGCGACCTGGGGTTCACAATTGCGAACCCCGCAAATGCGAAGAATCTCTTTCAAATGCGAATACCTTCACATCTCTGCTATCATCGCAATTGCGATGAATAGTTCGCAATTGCGAACTTTAGACTTTGGCAATTGCGATAAAATGGATCGCAAATGCGAACTGACCCTTTCCCATCCTCTTTTGCAAATGCGAATAATGGGTTTGCAAATGCGAATACAGCAGGCTTGGCCTGACTTCGCAAATGTGAACCAAATCTCGCAAATGTGAGATCAGAGGCCTACAGAAAAAACAAGCAAACTTCAATCCTATCAACACTTCGCTAAGCGTTTGAAATTCACCCGAGCCCTCGGAGCTCCAAACCAAACATTCACACAAGACTAAAAACATCATAAAAAATTGCTCGCACGATCAAAACACAAAAATAACGTCCAAAACTACGAATTATACTCTAAAACGCATGATTTCCAAAGAGAATTTAAAAAAACTTCTAAAGTTCCAACTACACATTCGATTCCTATCAATTCAACTCCGAATGACGCCAAATTTTGCAGACAAGTTTTAAATTCCATAACAAACCTATTCCAAGTCCAAAATCAATTTCCGAGCTCAATAGCTAAAATTCAACCTATGGTCAAAATTTTCTAACTTAAAATTGTCAAATTATGGCAAATCAACACAAATCAACCTATAGACTTTCAAAACCAATTTTTGGCATTTTCCCAAGTCTAAAATCACGATACAAAGCTATCGAAGTTATAAAAATACAGTTCTGGGGTCGTTTTCACAAAAGTCAAAGTTTGGTCAATATTTTCAAATTAAAGCTTCTAAGTCTAGAGTCAAGGGTCCAAATCAACTCGAAAACCTCCCGGAATGAAACTAATCAACTTCGCAAGTCATAAAAGCATAAACTCACATATGTGAAGCAATAAAAGGGGTAACAGGGCGCAATTACATAGAATGACTATGTGTTATGACTTGCGTCTGTGGTCGAGTTCGGACTTTTGATGATTCAGGATTGATTTGGAAGCAAGAATATGACTTTTGTGTAGATGACTTTGGAATGGTATTTTGACAATTTCAATAGCTTTACATGGTGATTTTGGACTTATGCATGTGTCTGGATTTACATTTGGAGGTCCAATGGTTAATTTGACGCATTTTGGTAAAAATTGGAAAGCTGAAGGTTTGGAAGATTGAGAAGTTTGACTGGGAGCTTAATTTGTTGATATCGGGTTCGGATTTCGATTTTGAGGGTTGGTATAGCTCCGTTGTGTCATTTGGAACTTGCATGCAAAATTTGACGTTATTCGGGGTTGATTTGTTATGTTTCGACGCGAGTTGTAGAATTTGAAAGTGCATAAGTTCATTAAGTTCAATTTGTGGTGTGATTCATAGTTTTGATGTTGTTTGATGTGATTTGAAACCTCGAGCAAGTTCGTGTTATGTTATGGAACTTGTTGGTATGTTTCAACGGGGTCCCGGGGGTCTCGGGTGTGTTCCAAATGGGGTACGGGCCATTTCCTCCTATTTTAGAATGTTGATTGCTGGTGTCTGATGTTCTTCTCTGCGATTGTGAAGGTACAAATGCGATCGCGAAGGCTGTTTGGTGACTGGTCTATTTTCCTTCTTCGCATTCGCATGGTTTTGTCCGCGATTGCATGCGTGTGAGTGTTACTCCTTCGCGTTCACATTTGGTCTTTCGCATTTGCATAGTGTTGACCATGTTGGGGAGGTAAAGGCTTTTGTTCTTCGCGTTCGCGTAGTATGGCCCGCGATCGCGATGATTGAGTCAGTGATGAACCGCGTTCCCGTCCTTTGATTCGCGTTCACGTAGTGCTTTTCGTGGGGCATTATTATTTTTTCTTCGCGTTCGCTTCTCCCTTTTCATGTTCGCATAGCACATTCTTGAAAGCTGATGATTCTATTCTTCACGATCGCATATGAATTTCTGCGATCGCGATGCATTTTACCTGGGCAGAAATATAAAGTACTCTATTTTGAGGGTTTGGCCATTTTTATCATATCTTGAGTTTTAGACCTCGGATTTGAGCGATTTTTGAGTGGTTCTTCACGTATTGGATTGGGGTAAGTGTTCTTTACCTGGATTTGATTTTATTTCATGATTCCATCTTTATTTTTATCATTAAATTAATGATTTGAGTTGGGGAAAAATGGAAATTTTGTGAAAACTTTCAAAAATGTAAAATGATAATTTGAAGGACGAATTGATGTCGGAATTGGATAAATTTGGTATGGTTGGACTCGTATCAGAATGGGTGTTAGGGTTATTAATTTTATCGGGTTCCAAGGTGCGAGCCTGGGGTTGACTTTATTGCCTAGATTTGAGCCGTCTGGAGGTTGTTTCACATGAGAAGGTCATTTTAGAGTATCGGTTTAGCTTCTTTGAGGTAAGTATCTTGCCTAACTTTGTGTGGGGGAACTACCCCTTAGGATTTGAGTCATTTTTGCTAGTTGTGTCATGTGAAGGACGTATACACGAGGTGACGAGTATGTACTCGGGCTTATTTGTGGAAATTTGACTGTTTAGGGCTCTTAGGTTCTTATATTCATTAAGAAATGAAGTTGTCTTATCATGTTAAATACTCCATTTACTAAATTCACCCTTATGTGTCTTATTTGGAGTTGATTGATTCATGTTCTATCCTTTTTGCCAATAAATTCTTATATGCCTTAAATTGAAGTTATCGCCTTTTTTATTGTGATGCTATCTTTTCCGTAATTGCTTGACCTTAATTGAAGTGATGGCTGCATTTTCAGTAATTGCTTAACCTTAATTGAAATGATGGTTGTCGTTTCCGTGATTGCTTAACCTTAATTGAAGTTTTGTTATCCCTTTCATTGTTGACTTATCCTTATTTGGAATATGTGATTCATACTATCTCTCTTATTGTCGAGTTATACTTATGAAGAACTATTGTTACACATTATCTTTCCTCTTGTTGAAATCATTATTACCTGTGGTGTCTTTCATTGTGAGCTCTTTCTTCCATTTCTTTGTGTTCTGTAGTTTTTATGTTGATTTACTTGTTGTACTCTCGTGTATTGTTGTTGTTATTATTGTACTCAGTGTTGCTGAACCAAGGGCTATGCATGGTTGTGGTATTGGGATTGTTCTGAGGAAATATTGTGGCATATGGGCACATGTGGTGAAGGTCATTATATTGTATTGTTATGTTTTGGCACACGTGGTATTATTGAGAGGATTGTCGGGGTGTTCACACGTGAGTTGTCTGTGCTATTGTTATTATTGATATTTGCACATACAGCATGACAAGGCGGGCTATATATATAGGTGGATTTGCAAATGTGGCGAGACAAGGTGAGAATATTATTATGTGCGTGCGGCGAGATAAGGCGGGGATTTATTTTATTGTTGCGCACGTGACGAGACAAGGTGAGCTATGTCAGGGATAACTTGTGATGACTTGTGATGGCTTGGGGCCATTGTTATTGATGATATTTGTGTAGTGGTGTGCCTACCTTGTGTGAGTTATGCATTTTACGTTTCGTTATGTTGTTTCCTATGTGCCATTCGTTGTCTCTACTCTTACATGTTGACTCGTGATAGAACACTTGCATAAGCATACACGTAATTAGTCACTCATATCGGTTTGAGAAGATGAACCCTGATGTCTATTGATCATTTTCATATATTCTCGTTTACTTGTCTTCTGTGTGAGATCTGTACTATTGGAACATGGGTTGCTTGTGCAGTTATGAGTTATTGTTATTGCTGGCACGTGAGTTGTTCGTGCGGATATGAGATATTGTCACTCCCTTAGCACATGAATTGTCCGTGCAGATATGAGGTATTAATGGTATTGGCACATGAGTTGCCCGTGCAGTTAACATTTGTAATGTGGGCACAAGATGCCAAGTGATTAGGCTTCGTGATTTGGGACCCGTGATTTGTGATTATAAGGTTTGGTACATCAAGTAAATTCGTAAATAAATCTGGTGTTGAAGCGGTTGTTCTTATTGAGTTGTTACTTGTTTTTCTTTATTTGGTTTCACCGGACTTAAACTATGTTCAGCTCACTCTATGTCGTATTACCTGTTTGTTCCTTGTTGCTAATTGTTGTCTCCAGTTTCCTATAGTGAGTATTGTTTTGCTAATTTTTACCATGCTTAGCTCTATATTGATATTGTTCCCTATTAGTTTCACATCCATACTTGTACAGGTTATTAAGTCTAGTAGGTGTCTTGATTGTCCCTTGTCACTACTCCACCGAGATTAGTCTTGATACTTATTGGGTACCGCTGTGGTGTACTCATGCTATGCTTCTGCATACTTTTTGCAGATCCAAGTACTTCGGAGTTTGTTGATCATTAGTTAGCTGACCGGGTATTACTGTGAAGACTCAAGGTATACCTGTTGTTGCATTCGCAGGTCTCAGAGTCACCTTATGAAATTTTACTTTGTACCGATTATTTCTACTCTGGAACAGTTGTACATAGAGATTTTCTAGTAAACTCAGTAGAGCTTATGACTTGTATTATCGATTTTGAAATTATTGGCTTTGTATAGAAGTTCCAGCTTTGTAATTAATAGTTGTTGGTTAACTTTTGTCATTAATTCAATAAGTGTTAGGCTTACATAGTCCTAAAGACTAGGTGCCATCACAACATCCTACGGAGGAAAATCGGGGTCGTGACAATAAACTATTAAAGTGACATGATTTTGAAATTTTATAATGTTTTTTGAAAATTGCTCTTTGAAAATGATTTGAAAATGTTTTTGTTTTTAAAAGATTGTTTGAAGAATATTTTTTGGAAAAGGTTTTGGAAAAAGTAAAAAATATTATAAGAGGCTCGGATTATGAGTTCAATTTCCGTCTAGACATGAGAACGAGAACCGCCTTGGTTGCAACTGGTAGCTAATCGTGTGGCCTTCCGAAGGGCTATTGATTAGTCATGTTCTTGTATTTTCCCTTTTCATTGTTTATCGTCATCTCCTCGTTATAATAGGGCCCAGTCTGAAGGGTCAATTGGAACGTCGTGGCCTAAAAAATTATTCACATCGGCCTTACCCTACAAATATAATGTCTACTCAATATCACTAATTGTCTGCTAGTAAAAAAACCAGTAAAAAACATTGTTGACAAATTTTTGCTAAAAAATCTAACCAAAATTGTAACTTTGTAGTTCAACAACAACAAAATGATAATAAAACTAAAGAGATCCAAAAAGAAACATTCCTAAAACTTCAAATATATCAATGACAATGGATTCTGATCGAAGCAAAAGCAACAAAGATGGAATCAAATGTTCCAACAGTGCATTACTTGATCAAAAAAGGAAGTAACATCTTATACTGACAAAAGCTAGTTGTATTCAATATCCATCGCAAGTTTAATGGTCAAAAATAGTAATAGCGGCAGTACAAAAAGGTGCGACAATGACAACAAAATTTCTACTAAAGTGAACATATATATAAGCCAGAGATAATTAAATGTCATAGATCTCGGATGAAGCGATTCCAGGAAGAGCAAATAGTAACAAAATAATGAAAAAAACAACAATATTCCTGGAGTCGGAACCAACAGTCCAGATCCGAACCTATGGTGACGTAACAATGAACAACCAAAAGATTAAAAAAGCAAAAGACGCCCAGATGCTGCTACTAGCCCGTGCATGTGCACGCTCTTGTCACCTTACGTATACGGCCTCCACATATCATAATTGGCACAACAATACAAATTCTAAGGGGAATTTCTTCCACACAAGGTTAGACAAGTCATGTACCTTAAACCACGCTAAATCAATCAATTAGAAGGTCTTTCCCTCGATTTTCCAACTCTGAATGGCTCGAATCTACCCAAAACAATTTCATACTATAAATATAACTATAGGAAATTAATTTAAATAATAAAATTATAATATTTGCAAAGAATTGAAAAATCATTCCAAAAGGTCACCTCGGGCCCGCGCCTCAGAACCCGACCAAAATTACAAAAATCGAATACCCATTCGATATTGAGTCCAACCATACAAGAATTATTCAAATCCGACCTTATTCGCCTTTTAAAACTCAAAAATTTAGCCTAAGAAGTTCTACACTTTTTCCCCAATTTTTCCAACTCTATTACATGCTAATAACAATGATTGATTAGTATAATTTAACCAAAATCGAGTCAAGAACTCTTAACCCAACAATTCCTCTGAAAATCCCTCAAATTTTGCCTCAAACCGAGCTTTCAAAGTCGCAAAATAAATTATGAAATCAAACCCTTGAATTTTCCTTTTCTGAGCAGCGACTTCCGCTTTTGTAGCCTATGGGTCGCTTCTGCGACGCCGCACCTGCAGAAAACACATAAGTCCCAAAATTTCCGCTTCAGTGGACCATTGCTCGCACCTGCGAAGTATTTCTCCGCTTCTGCGAAGGACGACCAGTCGCCCCTCTTCCGCATCTGCTACCACATCTCCGCACCTATGGATGTGCAGATATTGTCCACTCCTCGCACCTACGAACCTAACTGGGTTAGGCTATTTTCACACCCGCGCTCCCCTGCTCGCTTTTGCGGCCCGCACTTGTGATCAATCCCTTCGCAAGTGTGATGACACCAGAACATCCCAGCTTCAGCAGAATATTAAATCCAAAAATTATCCGATTTCAATCCGATTCACACCCAGGGCCCCTTGGACCCCATCCGAATATACCAAATAGTCCTAAAATATATCACGGACCTACTCGAGGCCAATAATTACATCAAACAATACGAATTCTATGAATCACAACCCAAATTTAAGTCTAAGCATTCCTGAACTTCTGAATTCTGAAACCAACATCGATTCATATCAAAACAACTCCCATTGACCCCAAATTTTATACACAAGTCATAGTTGACATTAAGGACCTATTCCAACTTTCGAAATCGGGAATTCTGGAAGTCGACCCCGATATCAAGAAAGTCAACTCCCGGTTAAACTTCCCAAATTCCTTTAATTTCTATCTTTCGCCAAATCATGCCGAAATGACCTAGGGACCTCCAAACCAACATCCGGATACGCTCCTAAGACAAAATCCCTATAGGAGCTATCGAAATCATCAAAACTTTATTCCCGAGTCGTCTTCACACAAGTTAAACTACAATCAACTTCTACGACTTATCCTTCCAACTTAGGGACTATGTGTCCCATTTCACTCCGAAACTCACCCGAAACCAAAACCAAACACCCCCGCGAGTCACGTAATTACAATATAACATAGAGGAGGCAATAAATAGGGGATCAGGGCTAGTACACTCAAAATGACTGGCCAGGTCGTTACATCCTCCCCCTCTTATAACAAACATTCATCCTCGAACGAGTATAGAGACAAACCCGAAGTGGTGAAATGATGAGGATAACGGCTACGCATATCATGCTTGGTCTCCCAAGTCACCTCCTCAACTAGCTGACCCCTCCACTGAACCTTTACTGAAGCAATGTTCTTCGACCTCAATTTTCGAACCTGCCTTTCCAAAATGGTCATCGGCTCCTCAACATAAGACAAATCCTTGTCCAACTGGACTAAGCTGAAGTCTAACACATGAGACGGATCGCCGTGATACTTCTAAAGCATAGAAACATGGAACATTGGATGAACTGCAGCTAGACTAGGTGGTAGTGTAAGTCTGTAGGCCACCTCTCCAACCCTCTCAAGAATCTCAAAAGGTCTGATATACCTAGGGCTCAACTTGCCCTCCTTCCCAAACCTCATAACACCCTTCATGGGCAAAATCCGGAGCAAGACCCGCTCCCAACCATGAATGCAATGTACGAACCTTCCGATCCGCATAACTCTTTTGTCTGGTTTGGTCCGTACGAAGTTGATCCTGAATCAATTTAACCTTTTCCAAAAGCATCCTGAACTAAGTCTATACCCAATAGCCTAGCCTTAACCAGCTCAAACCAACCCACCGGAGACCGGCAATGCCTACCATAAAAAGCCTCATACGGGGCCATCTGAATGCTTTACTGATAACTATTGTTGTAGGCAAACTTCACAAGTGGCAAGAACTGATCCAAAGAACCCCCAAACTCTATGACACACACGCGAAGCATATTCTCCAATATTTGAATAGTGCGCTTGGACTGTTCGTCCGTCTGAGGGTGAAATGATGTATTCAACTCCACCCACGTGCCTAACTCATGCTGAACGGCCCTCTAGAACCACAATCTAAACTGCGTACCCCCGTCAGAGATGATAGATACCGTCACGCCATGAAGCCTGATAATCTTGTGAATATAAACCTGAGCCAAATGCTCTGAAGAATAAGTAGTCACCACTGGAATGAAATGAGTGACTCGTTCAACCTATCCACAATCACCCAAACTACATCAAACTTCCTCTGTGTCCGTGGAAGCCCAAAAACAAAATCCATAGTAATCCGCTCCCATTTCGACTCTACGATCTCTAAACTCTGAAGCAATCCACCAGGCCGCTGATGCTCATACTTCAGTTGCTGGCAGTTTAGGCACCGAGCTACATATTTCACTATGTCCTTCTTCATCTGCCTCCACTAATAGTGCTACCTCATGTCCTGATACATCTTGGCGGCACCTGAATGAATGGAGTACCGCAAACTCTAAGCCTCTTGGATAATCAACTCATACAATCCATCTACATTGGGCACACATAGCCTAACCCTGCTTTCGTAATACACCGTTATCCCCAATACTGACCTGTGGCATCGCCGTGCTGAACTGTGTTCTTGAGAAAAAGTAGATAGGGGTCGCTACTGACGCTCTCTAATATGATCATAAAGAGAAGACCGAGAAACCACTCAAGCCAAAACTCGTCTTGGCTCAGAAATATCTAATCTAACAAACTGGTTGGCCAAGGCCTAAACATCCAAGGGTAATGGCCTCTCTGCTATCAATAGATATGCTAAGTTGCCCAAACTCTCCGCCTTGCAACTCAAGGCATCGGCCACCACATTGGCCTTCCCGGGATGATATAAAATAGTGATATCGTAGTCCTTAAGCAGCTCTAACCATCTTCACTGCTACAAGTTAAGATCCTTCTGTTTGAACAGATATTGTAGACTTTGGTGGTCGGTGTAGACCTCACAAGGAATACCGTACAAATATTGCTGCCAGATCTTCAAGGCATGAACAATAGCTGCTAACTCGAGGTCGTGGACAAAATAGTTCTCATGCACCTTCAGTTGTCTAGACGCGTAGGCAATCACCCTACTCTCCTGCATCAACACCTCGCCGAGACCAATACGCGATGCATCACAGTACACAGTATAAGACCCTGAACCGGAAGGCAACACCAACACTGGGGCTGTAGTCAAAGCTGTCTTGAGCTTTTGAAAGCTCTCCTCATACTCCTCAGTCTACCTGAATGGAGCATCCTTCTGGGTCAGTCTGGTCATAGGTGCTGCAATAGACGAGAAACCTTCTACAAATCGATGGTAATATCCCACCAAACCAAGAGAACTCCATATCTCCGTAGCTGAAGATAGTCTGGGCCAACTCTGCACTACTTCAATCTTCTTTGGCTACCTTGATCCCATCACTCGACACTACATGGCCTAAAAATGCTACCGATTCCAGCCAGAAATCATACTTTGAAAATTTTGCATATAACTTCTTTTCTCTCAAGGTGTGGAGCACGGTCTTCAAGTGCTTCTCATGATCCTCCCGGCTCCGGGAGTACAACAGAATGTCACTCAGAAACACAATGATGAATGAGTCAAGATAGGGTTAAAATAAACTGTTCATCAAGTGCATGAATGTTGTTGGGGCGTTGGTCAGCCCAAATGACATCACAAGTAACTCGTAATGACCATACCGAGTCTTGGCGGCAGTCTTGGGGATATTTGGCTCCAGAATCTTCAGCTGATGATAACCTAAATGCAAGTCAATCTTAGAGAGCACTCTGGCGCCATGTAGCCGATCAAATAGGTCATCAATACATGGCAATGGATACCTGTTCTTCACTATAACCTTGTTCAGCTAGCGATAATCAATATACATACGCATAGAACCGTCCTTCTTCTTCACAAATAAGACTAAAGCACTCCAAGCGACACACTGGGCCAAATGAAGCTCTTATAAAGCAACTCTTGCAACTCTGTTGGAGCCATACGATAAGGTGGAATAAAAATGGGCTGAGTGCCCGATAAAAAATCAATGCCAAAATCGACATCCTTGTCGGGCGGCATGCCCCAAAGATCGCCCGAAAATACATCTGGATAATCCCTCAATACCGAATTTGACTCCACGGTAGGAGTATCAACACTAACATCCCTCACGAAAGCTAGATAAGCATTACACCCCTTCTCAACCATACGCTGAGACTTTAGAAATGTGATAACCTTGCTAAGAACATAATCTAAAGCACCTCTCACTCTAACCGTGGTAATCCTGGCATAGCCAGAGTCACGGTCTTGGCATGACAATCGAGAATAACATGATAGGGCAACAACCAATCCATGCCCAAAATAATATCAAAATCTACCATACTGACCAGTAATAGATCGGATCTGGTCTCAAAACCACCAAGAACAACTAAACACGACCGATACACATGGTTAACAAAAATGAAATCTCCCACAGGTATGGATACATAGATTGGAGAACTCAAAGAATCACGGATACACCCAAATATGGAGCAAAATAAGATGACACATAGGAATAAATGGAGCCTCGATCAAATAAGACTGATTCATCTCTATGACAGACCGGAATAATACGTGTGATGACTGAGCCGGGTGCAACTACCTCCATCCTAGCAGGAAGAGCATAATATCTGTCCTGGCCTTCCCTTCTAGGGCGACCTTTACCTGCTCGACCTCCACCTCTAGTTGGCTGTGCAGGTGGAGTGGCAACTGGTGCGGCGACCATGGATTGACAAGCCTGAGGACCCGGTGGAATACGTGGAGCCTGAGTAATCGGTGAAGGTGCACCCCTCCTGAGTCTGGGGCAATCCCTTACCATATGAAAAGTGTCACCACACTCAAAACAAGCTCCCGGAGGACGTGGCTGATATGGCTGGCTACTAACCGCTGAAAGCACTCCATGCAGGAGGTGCACTAGACAATAGTGGTGCATAATAGGGATCCTAAAGCCTAGGAGTGGATGGAATATCGCTGGAGGCTGGAAAAACTGAATGAACAGGGTGACTCACATAGCCCTTACCATGACGAGCTATAACTGGGGCACGAGTACCACTATATGTGCCAGAATCTTGAGGCCTCTTGGCCTCCCTCTCCTCTCTCTCCCGAGTCCACATACCCTCCAATCTCCTAGCGATCCTCACTACCTGCTGGTATGCAATGTCCATCTCCAACTCTTGGGCCATGCTAAATCTGATGCCGGGGTTGAGCCCCTCGCTAAATCGACGAACTCACTCTCTAACAGTAGCAACCAAGGTTGGTGCATGCCTAGCCAAATCACTGAGTCGGACTGCATACTTCGATATGGTCATAGAACCTTGGTGCAACTGCTTAGACTCTACGCACCATGCATCTCTGAGACTCTAGGGAAAAAACTCCCTCAAGAACATATCCGAGAACTGATTTCCAAGTGAGTGAAGCTGCCTCGATCGGCCTACCCAACTCATATGCTCGCTAACACTGATAAGCCACTGCCTTAAGCTGGAACATAGTGAAAGCAACCCCACTAGACTCCACAATACCCATAGTACGAAGGATACGGTGGCACGCCTCAAGAAAACCTTGGGCATCCTTTGAAGCCAAGCCACTGAAAGTAGGAGGGTGGTACTTCTTGTACCTCTTGAGCCTGAGCTGCTACCGCTTAGAAACTGTTGCCCTAACCTCGGGCTGAACTGGGGCGACCGGATGCACTGGTATGACCTCTGGGACCTCCTCAGCCTGGACCCACTGCTCTGGGATACGGGCGGTGGGAGTCGTGCTCCTCTCCCGGCCTGAGATGTGGCAGGAGCAAGTGGGATCAACCCTGCCTGAGCTAAAGTGCCGAACACGCTCAGAAACTGGGCGGAGTCTCCTGGAGTGCTAATGCAGTAACAGGCCGCCTTAGGTGCCTGCTCTCCAACTGGAGCTACGGGTGGCTCCTTTGTAGCAGCTCGTGCAGGTACTCTGGCTACACCATGTGGACGTCCTCAGCAGAAATTTAGAATTCCAAAGCCAACAATTTACGATAAGGAATCAAAGAAGTGAAGATTTTTCCTAACAGTTCCATAGCCTCCCGAAGATAAGTACAGATGTCTCCGTACCAATCCGCGAGATTCTACTAAACCTACTTGTGACTCATAACACCTATGAACCTAGAGCTCTGATACCAACTTATCACTACTCCAAATTCCCTCCATAGAATGTCGTGACGACACCTAGCCTCTAAGACTAGGTAAGCCTAACAATATGCGGAAACATTAAATAAACTTAGAATCTCAAAACTCCAGCAATTTCATAAATAGAATCTATAAACACAATGCGTACAACTCCCCAAAACCTGGTGAAATATAAATCACAAGCTCTAGATACAGTGATGGACAGTCCTATACATCACTGTCTATAAAAGTATAAAGAAATAAGGAAGAACGGGATAGAAGGGGACTCCAAGGCCTGCGGACGCAGGCAGGTGTACCTTGAAATCTCCAATAGCAAGCTCAGCGCGCTAGTGCTGGGACTGATAATATGTACCTGGATCTGCACAAAAACATATGCAGAAGCATAGCATGAGTACACCACAACAGTACCCAATAAGTGCCAAGCCTAACCTCGGTAAAAATAATGACAAGGTCAGGTCAAGGCCCTGCTGGAGATAATAAGAAACAAGACAGAAGATATAATGATATAATGATAATGATAAAGGAAGTGAAACAATAAAGAATTTACAGAAAGTTAACAACACGGAATCAAGGTAGTTAATACAACACGAAACGAAAACAAGGACTTTACATGATAAGGAAACAGCAACCAAACAAATACAACAAATAGAGAAGATCAACAGGGGGCCCTACCGAGGTACTGCCTCGTAGTCCCAAATCATAAAATTAACTCACAGTCTTTTCTTATATCAACGCGGGAGCCTTTACATTTAGTTTTGAAAATTATTTTCCCGAAATAGCACCCCGCATTTTAGCCTACCCTATCACACCGCATGGCTTCTAGTAGTTCCCCTACTAGCCACGCGTATCAAGCCTACCTTATCTCACCGCATGCATTTCAACATCTAGACCTTATACCACCCATACGTATCAATAGTAACAACAGCGCGACAAAAACCTCGTGCAAATAGTAACAACAACAGCACGACAGAAACCTCGTGCAAACAACCAAACAATCCTCTCAACAATAACATGAATGCCAAAAATATAACAACTCAATAAAATGATATTTCACAACTTACACTTTGCCTCAATAGAAACTACGTCCTTTCCAACTCAACACCAAACTCAATAGCTAGATATTTCAAGGATAGCAAATTTCAAGTAAAGAATCTCACAGTTAAATAATGAATAAGAAATTAAGAAGCAAGTAATTCAACTAAACATGTAATAAAAGTTGCAAATAAGAGATAAGACAAGTGGACATGAGAAATTAGACTAAACATGTGGCTATAGCATGCTAAAGTAACTCAATTAAAGCATAAAAAAGAAACTACGTAGCTAAAATTGAAATCTCAACATTTGCATGTGTACGCACTCGTCATCTTGCATACACGGCCTCCACATATCACAATTGGCACAACAATACCAAATCCTAAGGAGAACTTTCTCCACACAAGGTTAGACAAGTCACTTACCTCAAATTACGCTAAATCAATCAATTAAAAGGCCTTTCCCTCGAGTTTCCAACTCCGAACACTTCGAATCTAACCAAAATAATTTAGTACCATAAATATAACTATAGGAAGTTAATTTAAATAATAAAAGTATGATTTTTTGTTATAACCCATATTTGTACGTGTTAGATTACACCGTAAGATAGTCTACCTAGGTTCGAGGAGAGAAATACCTTTGAGACAATAAGAGTTTAGTCCTATTGGTCCTAAACGATGCAAAGGTGTATAAGGGTGGTTAACAAGTATTAGAGGATAAACGAGTTAAGGATGTTGTAACTCGCATTTTTGGGAAAATCGAGAGGTGTTTAACATTACCAAGATGTCAAATTTAAGGTATTTGAATGATATGATATCCGTTTCATAAGTCTTGAAGTCAAACGAGTTATGAAACAAAAGTCGACAAAAGTTGTCGCAACTTAGGTGCACAATTTTACTTAAACGTTAGGTCAAATGTTTCTGCGATTTTCTCCCAATTTACAAGGAATTACGGGGTGATCTACCTACCAAATTAAAGGTCTATGAGTATAGTTTCCAATGCTTCAAACCGTTTGTCAATACAATCTCAGAGTATTGAGATAATTGTATTTCCGTAGATTTGCACAGGCTGGTAGGTGACAAGTAGGTGCATCACCTACTTGCCAAAATTTAAGGGAAAAAATTTAAAAGCCCAAAGTCGGTTAAGAGAGGGATTTTAAAAGCTTCTAAATCCAGATAATTCACTATTATTTCACAGCTAAAAGAACCCCTGCAACCCCTCCCCAAAATAATCCCACACAAACCCTAATGGATTTCTTCCCTCTTTCAAGTTCTAGTTGAAGGTAAACCCTAGAGTTTGAGGAACCAAAGCAAGGGCTGAGTTATCTAACAAGCAAGGTGAGTTTACTGCTCTATTTAATACATTTTTTCTACTGTTAAGACTTGGTAATTCGTTCTATGTGTGTAAGAACTCACAGGACGGTGATCGGAAGCCGTGAGTTCGAGTTATTCACTTGTAGCGAACTGTTTTGTGTTGCTGTAAAGCTGCGTGTTATACTACTGATTTGTGGAGTTTTGGATGAGGAAGGGTGTGTAAAAACACCATATATGCTTGGGTTGTGGCCTGATAGTTGTTCATACCATTTCCGGATCGTTTGACACGACTATAGTGGCCATTGTACGTATGAAGTGATTGGTTTGTGCGTGGACTGTTTTGGGAGGTTCAATATGATTCTTATTGATGTTGTTTGGCTGTTTGGTGACTGTTTGGATTTTTGTGAAGTCATATATATAGGGGATGTGTTGTCCGTTTTATTGCAAAATAGGTTACAGTCGATACATAATAGTTGCGACGCCTGAACGATAACGGTAGTATCATTTCTCTTATTGTAGACTAAGAAGTTGTGGAAGTTTCATAGCTTGAGATTGGAAAGTATTGCAAGGTATGTGAGACTATCCTTTTCCTTCTTTTGCACGACTCTGACTGTACACAATGCAATGAACGAACCCCAAAGATACTCTACTCTTAGAAGGTAGCAGTACGTGTATTGTTTCCCCTCTTATGGGAGGATTGATATGTTATTATTTCACCATGGTAGTATGACTCTTATGAGTCCAGCATGCATTATCTATACTCTACCGAGCCGCGCTATAGTCGGCCGGGTATGGCACCTATTGTGCAACTATACATATGTATATGTTTTACTCTACTTAGTCGCGCTATAGTCGACAGCTATTTTACTCTACCGAGCCGTGCTATAGTCGGCCGGGTATGGCACCTATTGTGCAACCACTGATCAGTTGGGTATGATAATGAGGAGGCCCACGGAGGCATATGTATGAGATGATGATGAGGCCCACAGAGGCGTATATATGTATATGATAATTTTCAAAAGGATATAAATATATGTATATCCATATGCATGTCAGGCATGACATGGTTAGTCGCCCTCAGAGGCATTCAGATGGTACAGGTTGTATGTCTCTTACCCTG